>QLOJ01001233.1:18673-47588 GCA_003313625.1 Tricholoma saponaceum
TTTACATACCCATGAATAAGGATTCGGCCAATACAGAGAACAATTGCATCAACGGGGTTCGAGGTGGTGGTGCCATGCCGATAGGTTTGCGCTAGCTTCGAGAGCCTGTTAGTGAACAGGAATCCAAGCTCATCAGTTCAGAAACGCTAGGCTGTAGTAGATGTACAGGGTTTATATGTATGCAATAATGTGTTTCGAATTCAAGTTGCGGATGACCGTGACACATCTCCATTCCACGAAGTCAAGGCACCAGCCAATCACAGCCTCATGTTAATTGACAGTTGATGATGACATGTGGTCACGGGATGATAAGCATCACGGGCCTCACCGGATCTGGAACGATAAGATTTAAAAGTTAATCACCAATGATCGACACAGCCTGATGTTACGATCAGTGGTTGCCACCTGTTGCCACTTTGTTACATTTCAGTCTCCAATGTCCATTCCCATTATATGCAATCTCAGACGAAAGTGTATCAATTTACTGTCCATGGAAATCACATCCCCTTGCCCGGTGCTTTGTCTCATGCTCTCATTGGCATCCATTGATCCAAAGGATCACATCTCTGGATTAACCGATGGGCTAATGATTCTTCAAGCAATCGAACAGTAACAGTACTTCCCGGACTCGATGCTACAAGGTTCATGCGCAAACCGATAACTGTATGACCAAAACAAACTGACGATCTTCTTCTACATAGTATAGGGGAAACAGAACTCGTTTCTTTGCCGCAGTCGGGTCCTAAGAGCGAGAACGCGTTCTGATCGGATATTCGACTTACTAGTATGACCCGTTCAAGTTCCTGATTGGGATTCTTCCTTTGCTCTATTTACGCATATTGCACATTTCATCTTGCCATCTGATGACAAGATCATTCACGACCTACAGATATTCTTATCGAAATCTGATGGACGCTCAATCGATAAGACGATAGGAGGCATGCACGAGGCAGAATAGTATTCCGAGTCCACGACTCTCCTGATAACTATCGAAATTTCATCCTCCCTTACCATTGCTCTTCGGGAAATATTGAACAATGTCCGACAATAAGGAACCCACAACGAGGGTTTGTGATCGGTGTAAGATCACTTCTAGTTCATACATGCAAAGTTAATCGTACTATTCCTGCAGTCCGCGCTCAAGACGCCGATGTGATTTTCCGATCCAATGACGGAGTTCTGTTTCGAATTCATCGAAAATATCTTGAGACAAACACAGGAGGCTTTTCTTCTGAAGGGTTTACGACATGCGATGAGGTCGTTCCGCTCCCCGAGGATTCATCCACTCTCGAGCTTCTCTTCCAGTTTATTTATCCTATGCGGTATCCAACTGTCATGTCGATGTCGTTCGATGCTCTTCTTATCCTTGCAGAGGCTGCCGAAAAGTATGAGGTTTTCGCTGCTATGAGCATATGTAGCATGCGTATGCAGTGAGTTTGCTTCCAACCTCTTTGGAATTGACTGAAAGAAAAGCTAGGCAGATTCTTCCCCAGCACGTCAACGACATCGTAACTTATGCAGTGACGCACGACTATCGCGATATTATTGCAGAAGCCGCGCCGTTCATGCTCGACAAGCCTCTTGCCAGCATATTAGCTATGATGCCCACTAGTCTCTTCATTCCATGGGTGGGCAGATGTTCATTAATTCTATGGTGTAATACATCCTAAGCCCATACCAGGTTAAATATTATGAGGGGTGGAATGACGTCTCGAATTATGCGGTCTTGTATCCCAGAGATTGGGCAGAAACAGGTCAAACTCCAAGACGTTCTAACAATAACCGTTGCAACGAATGTGGTAATCATGTTAAGATGAAGAATTATCATGCGCCCTGCAGCTGCGATGCCATTTGTACACCTGTCTGGCAGATCATATGCAATTTGAAGGATGTCAAATCTCTCCAACATCTCGAGGACGCCTTTCAGCCAAGCAAAAATTGTAACACCATGTCTGCGAAGATTGATGAGTGGCGGAGGAAAGTTGAAGAGAAAATTGCAGCGGTTCCAAAATTCCACACTTTCCTGTAATTTTACGCAATCCACACTCGTATCCTAGTCTGTGACGATATATTTCTCATTGATTAGGATATTAGTTAAAGATATTCTGTTTTCCTGTCCTTCCGGTGGGGTCGTTGTTGGTCTCTCCGCAGCCGGGGCACTGTGCCGCTCCACTGCCGGACTACTTAGCTAGAATTTAGAAATTGTCACCAAACTTCTACCTACGCGCTCAAAGTTCTAAACCTTCCACTAGCAGGAATACTGGACACAGTCCCGAACAGGGCGCCTGGACTGCAGGTTTCCGTAGAGAACATTGCGCGGCCCCCACACGATTATCATGGATGTTAGTACGAAGAGAGCTTCCATCAAGCGGTGGACGGCCATAGGCTATAGGCCCATACCCATTCTCTGTTGTACGTCACCTTCCATCACCCTTCTTCTATAGGTAAGTACTAATGCGCACGAGGCTTTTTATGATTCCTGAGTGCCAATTCCCGGGGTAACGTCTTGTGGCAGCTTTCCAACTGCCTCCGTTTGGCCTCCGTGGGTTCTGGTTCGGGACCGGATTACGGTTGTACTTGTAGATGGTCTCGTGTCTGTAATCCAGACTCTGGCTTTGCAAATTGGTCACCCCAGGATGATCTAGATGAGTATGTACAATACACACCCACTTAGCCCCTTGCAACTGATGTTCGTGTTGAAACGGCATTCAATATTGATTTGATGACCACCCACCCATTGAATGGACGATGCCACGTCGCCAAGGCGCCGTTCTATGAGAAGGATATCGTGGCGCACAGGGCTGGAGGGATGACAAGTACGTAGCTAGGCGGCCTAGGCCCGGGGTAGCTTTTCTCTGTCAGAATTCGCTCCGGCCGCAATTAGCAAGGCACGGATCGGACTAAAAGTGTTCATATCTAAAGCTGTGAACAACATAAAAATAAGATACTGGAATACAAGTGCTACTCGGAGGTTGAGATAGCCGAGTCGTAAAAGTTATACAACATTTCATAGTCGTATCGTATCATTCAAAGAAAAGGCAGTGTCACACCTTCAAGTCACTAACAGGCAAGGATTTACGGATTTGGTCAACTGTCTGACCAGTAAAAGGACTTTGATAGCTGCGAAAATGTATGGTAATCAGTGACACTGACAATAGATAGGAAACACCTACTGGTCTGTCCCTCTGCTGGGCGATGATAACCTTCGCTTGTTCAACTTAGAACTACGGCTTGTTAGACTCGGACTATCTTGAGGCCGCTGGTGTTGTTAGAACTGTAGTGCCAGATGCGAGATCAAAAATTATATACTCACCGCACACCCCAATACACTACTAATGTTTTCGTCGAGCGAAACTGTGGATCAATTTAATTGAAACTATTATGAAAAATAATGTGAATATGACATACCCCCAGCCCCAGAAATTGAAGCGTAATCCGCCTGGAATGTCTCGACGCCACCTAAATAAAACCCGTTACCGACGGCTGGGACTATGGTAAAGCATGCCCACGTACCACACGGTAAACATTCCGGTCTGTGAGAGGTCTCGTTGGATGAGATAAATGCGGACATATTTTCCTTCGTCATGAATGCCATCAGTACCTCTGGTTTACCCAACCTGATAGTAGCAACAAAAGTGGATGGAGATCCGCGTCATATAAAGAGACTCTGGAATAACTTACAACCTAGCTGTATTAGCATGTACCGTCGTCCATGAACCACCGTGTCCGATGGCGATGCTGGCAGACGAGCCATTTATTGTAGAAAAATACTCTTGATCCTGGAAGAGTCGGCTGCAGGATAGCTTAGTACTGCTAGAACGAGACAAAATCCCGGATGGTAGACGAACAAAAAGCCAAAATCAATTGAAGGAATGGCCATGATATCTTCCGTGTCAACGCCATATGAACCATCAAACGAGGGTCCGATTAACAAACTATTTGGCAGCGTGAACTTCCTCGCGAATAACTTGCGACAACTTAGACAGTAGTAGCCGCTGTCACTGAAGACCATATCAACCCAACTGATCAACGAGATCATGAGTACAAGACCGTACCCTGCCGTTATCAGATGTTGGGAATCGAGAGTCTTGACGTAACTTGCTGTAGAACAAGTATCATATTTTGTCACAATTGGTATCTGATGAATCACTCACAGATATCGGCAACCCAAAGGGAGATCATGTTTGTATTACATTTTGGAGACGCGGGCACCATCGATGAGCAACGCAAGTCATTCCCAAGTTCCCAGCCAAGGATGGCTGTGCTGTTTACGTATCTAGGTATGACGTGGGCGAGGTAATTCTTGAATGCAGCTATGATAGTAGGATCCGTGTAGAACAAATCGTGCGTGCCGCCGTCATGAAGAGCTCGAACACAGAGATCCATTCCTCCTGCAGCAGAGCTTCTCGTCAATCCAAATAATTACATAAAAAACTGTACCGACCGTAGTCATTAGAGAGATATCCCCTATGTAGACTGTCATAGGCTCTTCGGGTAAATGTGCCTCCGGATTCATTCCTCACAGGGTTCCAGTTGTTTGTGAGCGTAAGAAGTAACTTGACTCCATACTTGTCTGCGGTCGAGACTAAGTTGTCTAGCCTTTGCAAACCATCTGTGCCTTGATTTATTATCGCCGGCATATCGTCTGGTAGTATCTATCATACCAATTGAGAAATAGAAGGGAAGACATGACTATCAACTTGAAATACCTGCAAGTAGGGACCAGATGACGGCTTACGGGCAACATCATTGAATGCCCAGGTGCGAACAACGCTGAAGCCAGCCGTAGCAATGTCATGGAAGGTCAAATCCATGACGGTGTCTGTTTCCATCTGCAGCCAATGTGCATTCGTTCCATAGAAGCGAAAAGGACTTGAAAGAACTTCAGCCAAGATACATAGGGCAATGCAGAGAAAGACATACCTGCCGCCTAATTGGAAGGATCCGTGTTGAACAGAAACGAAAGCCGACTTATAGCTCCACCCGACTAAATCTTTCACGGCAGCACAAGTAACCCCCAGGAATTGGAGACCAACGAAGAGAAAATGACGGAATAATGTCATGATGACTCGGAGTATGTACAAGTTTTGGACGATAACCCCACCCATTAGATGGAATACGTGGATCGTAGGGAGTTGACTTATATCCACTCGCCATCCAGGGTCCATGGAACAGTTGCCAGTTCCTACAGACGCCCACAGACCTAATACATCCACTGATTCAACTTGAACAGATCGTCCCTTGGAAAATGATCTGATGTTTGATTCTGAAACCGAATCCGCGTGACTTGCACGTGCCCTCATTTGTCTAGTCAACGACGGCGACGATAGGGTTGCGTATAAAACTCGGGTCGGTGTAACTAATAGGTAACTTACAGGGGAAATTTTCGAGGTCATGTAAAAAAGGTTACTTACAGTGTAAAAAAGAGTTTTATACATAGGTCATGTGGTTTCACCACGCCAGCCAGACCTGCTGCTTTGACCAGAGAACGCATGAAACCCATTCAAATTACACTCAACAGCACTACACATGTTACATCCAGGCTCCAAGCTCAAGAGTACCCCAAAGTTTTGGTTCAGGAAGGAGGATGGCAGAATGAACGGCAGGGATGCAGAGCTGGTTGCGAAGCATAGCCTTGAACGCTGCTTGGAATAGTGTTGAATTTGTGACCCTTGTTTTGCCAATGGGGATTAGAATCATCGACAATGTTCGATTGTCAAGGGATTTAAGGCAGCTGTATCACCCATTTTTGGAAATAACATTACAGCCACATTCAAAATGATAGGCAGGTCGTAAAAAATCGCGCACATTGCGGGAGCCAAAGGTTTTGATTCCCAACGACTTTTGAACAAAAATCGTACCATATTTTGTTGCCGGACCTTTCACCTCTTGCATGTCTGAAATAAGCTTAGATTCTATCAAATTTCAGGACCGCAAAGTGTGTGATTTTTTACGACCCGCCTATCGTTTTGAATGTAGCTGTAAAGTCCTGTGGGTGACAGATGAATTCTTAACCTGCTTTTCCTCAAACCCCGTCTCATCGACAGTATTACGACACCACGAAACCCTTCCTGCCAAGCGCTTAGAGCCAACCATTAGCGTTGGTATCCACAGCTTCTATCATCCATCGCAGAAGGCTTGTCGAATGGTGCTTCAACCCCGGGCCCGCCCAGCGCTCTAAGCGATAATGAAACCTTACGACGTACAATCGACACTTGACCTCTAGCTTACGTAGGTGACTTAGTCCGGTCTGGGTGATGGTCATACGCGATTCTTCTATATTCATGCTTGCGACAGGAGCGTCCGAGAGTTTTGGATCCGAACCGTTATGAAACATTCCATCGTGGCACAGCGAGCGCTATAAAAGGTTATACACAAATTACTTCAATAGGGAATTCAGACCCTACTCAATCTCTACATATCTCTATAACACAGGCCAGTGTACGATGATTGTTCTATTTCACATTGAACTACATATTATCAAAGTAGTATAAATTCATAGTGTATCAACAAATCGAATGTGCTAGGTATGAAGGTGACAAGTGCGCATATAGGGAAGTATGTGGCGCTAGTAGAGTACAGTGGTATATCAAACAGATCTAAGTACAAACCAGAGGAAACAGGTATGTAGATGGGAGAAAAGGGATTATGGAACAATGGTGCGACATATGTCGTCCGCACTGGCAAAGCGCCAGGGTCCTACCTCTTCGCCTCCAAACAACAGTGGCCTGTTCTTCAGGTCTTCCCAAGTAACTGACCGCTCCTTCGCATACTCCAACAACTGTATATCTCTTGCATACAGATCAACATCAGGATCTTCTGTCTGAGACGATACATCGGTGGAAGTTGATGAACTAGAAGTAAGGCCAGGCATGAGGCCAACTTTGGTGAACGATACGGAGGGAGCTGGTGCATTCTCAAGTGGTGGCAAGCTTGGAACTGCGCCCAATACGTGTGCACTTGGATGAGTGTTTGGCTGCTCCAGCTCGGCACAAAAAGCGTCGTAGTTGTTGGGAATGGATATCGCAGGTGTTAGACTTGAATGTTGGCCTGGCTGGCGTCGGTATAGCCTTAGGAGAGTGAAAATTTGTGGCTCTGCTGCATCGCCCTTCGAGGATTGCACACGAGTTACTCTTGACAAATAGGGCTCTGCCTCGACCATGAGAGCAATGTGAGATGCTCGGAAATGCAGTAGAGGGGAGGCCCGATGCTCCATGTTATCGAAAGCAAATATGTAGGGATCATACGATGTCGGGTTGTGCATGTGCATGCGGAATGGACCAGGCTGGACAGGTATGTATTCAAATTCGTCGATGAGCTTCAAACAGCAGCACGTTAGGAGGTCCGCAAAGCCAAATGTTTCCAACAGTACTCACCTGGGGTAATGTTCGACCGGGATCACAACCCCCACGTGCAAGGATTTCCTCTCGCATAGCAAAATTACGATGCTCGTGCTCGAGCAACAACTCTCTTTGCTGTTTACTAGGCACAAGTACGAAGCGCCCCGAATCGTACTGGCGATGGTGAGTTGGACATACTACACGGAACACATGAGACGAAGATGACGAAGAAGCTGCCACTCACAGCAAATGAGGTTTGAGGGGTCGTCTTTCCTGAAATTGGACAACGCAGGCGCCACGCGGCGAATCCAATCAACCTACCAATTCATGCATGAAATTCAGCCATTTGCGAGAGTCAAATGGTCTCACTTACTGTACCTTGATCGCCAGACTTTCTGGCGACGATGTGAGCCACATCAACAGGGTCCATGCCACACAAGATACAGACCCCACCATCACGAGAAGTAATGCTGACTTTCCGGGATTCAGATACGACACTTGAGCCGTCTACAGTGGTTAGCGGCATCTGTGCAAGAGCTGTTGCAGACGAAGGGTTCAAAAAGGATAATGTCGAATGTGAAACATATTTGAACCAATCGTACACGTGACACTAATAGGGTTGTTCACGGTAGCCATTTTCGGGCCATTTTCACTTTCCATTTTTCTTTCATTTTGCAAAAATGAACTTCAGAATGAGCCAAGAGTGACCCGAAAAATGATCATTTTTGCTTTCATTGTTCTGTCATTTTCACGTTCTATTTTCATCGTGCTTTCAAACTCCGCTCCGACGCCTCATTTCGGAAGATGCATCGAGATCAAACAGGGAGCGTTTCTTGAACTTGAACCCAGATGACTTCGTCCAGGATTTGCTCATCCACGCACTCATCAATCTCTAAGTAAACTTGCCTGCCACTAGTTCTTGCGCATATCTTGAACGCGGCAACTCGTATCAATTATAGCCAGTCCATACTCTACTGTAACGATTCGCGACCATATCAGCCTCCGGATAGAAGGTTCGAGCCTCCTTCACATTGTCGAACCATTACTATCGTGTATCGATTCCTTAACCGTAGAAGTCAAACTTACGTTCCTCTGTCGAACGCCAACGTCAGCCACCACTTCGCCTGGCTCTATACAACATTCAACATGAACGTCATCGACATTCTTGCGCACCTCGTACCATTTTTCTTAACGCCATCCCCTCACAACTACACATCACAGGCACTTTTTGTGATATCGTTACAACACCCCACAGGATTGGAAGCACCCAAGACCCATTCCTCCGAAACCTTTCTCGGCCGTCTAAAGCTCCAGTTTAAGCTTCAAGAGCACTACCGCCGATCCCTTTCCATCATTTGATACCATCGCCTGCCTCGCTCACACATTGGGTGCGGCTAGTTCTCAGAATAATTTCAGAGGGATGGCAAGAAGATATTCATCGTTACGGTTATTTTGTTCTCGTCCTCCTTCCCTTTCCCTCGTTGCTAACATCTTTTTCTTTGTTTAGGTCACTATTCCCACGTTCGGATAATCTCAACCAGACATACCGGAGTGGCATGCTACGTACTGTTGTGGAACATGGTCTGCTCGCGAATGAAGTGACAGTCACTTTCCCTGGCATGGGGGAGAACACCAGGCGTGTACTTTCTTCCATTGTTCGCTTTTTTGCTCTCTCTTCTTTGTCGTGGTGAATAGTACTATCCTTAGGAAAGTGAAACCATGAGTACAGGTGCCAGACAGGTGCATCATGTTTTCACAGGCACGTTATCTTTAATTTTCTTCCCTCTCTTGCGGCGTTGTGTTCTCCGTGAATAACTAACTAACTACAGCCTCTACTGACAGGAACGCATGGATGATCGGGTGTCTCGCACTGCATGTGTCCATTCATGTCAGTACTATCCTCCCCTCTCCTTACCCCGAACTCGACACTAGTTCTCAGAATAATTTCAGAGGGATGGCAAGAAGATATTCATCATTGTGGTTATTGGCCGTTTTTCTGGACCCTCATCGCCATGATGCAGAATCGACTAATGCGAACATCAACGTTCAATAAGACTGGCGGTTGGAGCCAGTACGGTCTCTAAGTGGCAATCAGATCAATCACAGCCTTCACAGGTCCTTGTCTCTGTATTTTATCGTCTCATTCTCGTATTGCAAGGATCAGTTCTGGTTTTACCCTCCAACACGATGTACTTGTAATGTGAAAATAAATTTATTCTCCTAGTACAGACTGTTGTACCAGGTCCCACATCACTTCAACTGGCCGACGTTTCTCTGAAAAGGACTAGTTAGAAAGAGAAGAATTAGTCTTAGTACAAAGGTACAAGTGAAATATAACATACCCCTTTGGCTACCTCAAGATCACAATCGTAGTTCATCCCCTCATCCGATTTCAAGTCAAAACCTTCTATCGCCATCTGGTGTACTTTCTCCAAGAGGTCAACGGCTCCCTTATCGACATCCTTTACAATACCTTCCGCTATTCGGAGGACGTGTTGGTTCAAATAGCCGGTCAAGACACTTGGCTTGGCGAGAGTCTGGACTCTCTTCTCCCGTATTACCTTTGTGATAAATGCTCTTTTCTGTGACGATGAATTCAGTAATAAAAAATATGTTAAAGGGTGGGCGTGTACCGCTGTATTAACGGAATCCTCGGCATAAAATAATCCCTCCAGGGGATTTGCTTTGAGCTTAAGTGTGTTGAAAAACAAATCTGTCATCTTTTCTCTGCGTCTTTGTCTCGTTTGACCCACAAATCGTGCATCTCCTTCCATGCTTTGCAAAACCCAGCGCTGTCAAAGGCAGCCACGATCAATTGAAGTTCCACCACATGCTCTGCCAATGGAATATTAAATATTTGAGCTAATCATGATATTCAAGTTAGCCGTCAAGACACATACCACACTCCTTCCCTTCTGTATGTTGACGAAGTGTCTTTAGATGGGTGGCTTAGTAATGTAGATGCACAAAATAGATTTACTGACCTCCCATGGTACCCAAGCGAGATTTGCTGAACCAATTTTGACGTATCCTTCTTTATCTTGACACCTTCTTCCGGATGTCATCATCATGTCCCACGGATATTCATTCCACAGAGCAGGGTTTTTCTACTGCTTCGACTGAAAAGTTGTTGCTGGGTAGATGTGGCACCCGTGCCAGTGGATTCACCCATGCTGGATGGTTTTGAGGATTTTCCACTGGCAGGAGTTCCCTTGTTGCATTTCCTCTTAGGCTTAAAAGAAGGACGACATCAGGAAGGATGTGTCATAGATTAAAATAAAAGGGACATTACCTTAGGGGAAGCGTGCCCACCAGTGGCCTTTGGAGTTGTAGACCCTGGAGCTGGTGCAGACATAACAGTCATAGAGAGGGTGAGAAGGAGGAAAAGAATTATTTTCTTATTCATCTGAGAAAGACGTGCGTGATATTTATCCGACCAGCGGAAATATGTGAGAAACACACGGAGATGGATGACACCAGGCCACTATCTGAGGAGGAACTACACAATACCTTTCATTTTATACAGAAGTGTGAATCCTAGAGTGTGATTTGGAAATAGGGATACATCACGATGTCATCCTTGTTAGCATCAATCAGTGAGGATCAGTGAGGACCGACCCAGGGTGGTTGTAAAATACGGTGGCATTGCGACTCCTTTGTCCCTCTGTAACTCTTCTACACCTCCATCGAGTCCTGGATGGGCCCCATCTGTGAGGAGGACATCAGGCTCTGTTGTTCTAGAATTTGTTAGTGGGCGAAGATGCGAAGTACTCGGATTTCCCTTACTGCTGGCAACAGTAAGTACCAGGCAGATATGATACATCACTCTGAGGGTTTGGGAGTGCGTTGTATTCGATAGCTCTAGATCTATGATAGGGTGATAATACCATCAAGCATCAAAGAAGTGGAAACACACTTGCATTACATCGCAGGCTATTTTCAAACCTGATCCAATTATCAACTCGCCCACGGAAGACAAGTCTGGAGATGCCTCTTGGAGCAGGTCTCCCTCAGGCTCGCATTATTGGTAGTCACAGTGACTACAATACCGCAGGCCACTGGCGATGAACAGCAAACCCTGGGTTCTTCAATGCAGGTGTCATGCATGACACCTTCTACTACCCTCCTAGTAGGAGGTTGGTAGAAGCTATAGGTCCCGTTAACGTTATATTAGCAGACATCACTGGCGTAGTTTCGTCGTAGTTCCAAGTCTAAATGTCCAAATAATAGTTCATAGTAGAGTAGATGGCCCTCATTACCTGCATATTCCTATCTGGTGCTAAATCTCTGGTGAAGATCAAATATTTCTCCTGACAACACTTGCAATCCGAGGTGCCATGATAAAACCTAAGAGACGAAAACATCACGCTGCCATCCGTAGAGATGGTAGTCTCTCCATAGAACATCAAACTGTTTGACGATATTCCATAGACGTTCACGGTTCCGCATCGAGTCCGAGCCGTAGCACGCGTGGACGAATGCCAAGTATGGGAATAATGATGAGTGAAAGGGTGTCTCTGTAACGAACCCATCATTATTGGACGAGACCGTAGCGAGCCACTCCATGGCTACCGACCACGCTCTTTTCTCCTCGCCAGCTATGGCCCTGACGGGGAGAATCCAGAACGCCGAGCCCCCCAATACAGCGGCCTTGAGGATCTGATTCAGGAATGCAGGCTCAGTGATGAGTGTGCGGAGGCTTCGTGAGGCGGAAGACAGGGTAAGAAGGGAATGGATCGGAAGCTGCCGAAAGATATCAAGCAGAAGTTCTGTAGGAAGGGCTCTAAAAGGATCGTTCAAATGGGAAGTGGGAAACTGCCTGAACGTAGGTGTAGATGCAACGGTCGGAGAAGGCCAACTGAAACTGATTAGCTGATGCAGCATGGAACTAAAGAGGCTCACATGTAACTCACATGTCTGGGCGCATTGTCACCCAACACTGGAAGTCTCTGAACAGGTCCGGTAAGAGGTCTGCACCTCTCAATCCTGCATTTATTGCTCGTGAGGTATGTTGAGAGCCTTTACGCGCTTTCAAGAAACATTCATCCCAATCTACTGTTTTTGCGATGTTGCCATATCGAAAACTTGGAAATAAACTTGAGTTGTCTAAAGAACTCATGAGTATTGCATGTATAGATGAGATTCACATTCGTACCCCTGATTTCGTGGCGTGAATTGACAATTTCGTAAAGTTCCCCTTCCAAGCTCATCGATGGCGCAGAAGCCAGGAATGCAACACGCGGTGGTAATGATGGATCGAGCCATGTACGAAGATATTCCAAACAGCCGCACATGACGAAAAAATTGCAGTTGATCAACGTCCTGCTTGATCTGCAGACGCTTGGCTGCCATTCTGTTCGTACCCCGGATCCGTCTTCAGCATCGGGATCGTCGACAGTGATCTCATAGAACCACCCGCTGCCATCATACTGGCCGACACGTCGTACTTGAACGTCGCGACCAGAAGGGCAGCGTCCATATTCGTCGACAGGGCATTGTCCATCCTCGTCAAAGTGCCCGATGCCAATGCAATCAAAATATTTCCAGTCTGAAAATCCATCTGGAAGTTTTGGGGTATAGTCATATAAGCCTCCGTGAGGTGGCAAAGTGAGCTCGAGCGCATTTGACAAGATGGAGGTTATATTTTTGAGACTCAGGGAGACCTGCCGATATGAGAGAATCTCGGAAGCCATTGTAATGGATACTGTTTCGAGATCTTCATGGTCAATGAGACGACTAGGACCCGCAGAAGTGTTGAGACCACTAAGAAGGCAAAGCATGTTGGTAGAGCCAGGTAGACAAGATCTTGCAAGGGGTGGTGACTTCTGAGACGCATTGTTTGACATCACAACAACAAAATGTCATGACGGAACTTTTGATCAACATCATATGACAAAATGGTACCAAATCGTGCCAAAACACCATTTTCCAACTTCAACTTGAATGATGCGTGTTTTAATCAAAATGAAAACCTAGAGGCTCTGTAATACCTGAGAGGGTTTAGGTTCTCGATCATCCATTTTCGATGATGGTCAAACCCGGACGTTGTGACTCGGATGAAGTTGCTCGCGGATGGTAGGGCCGGAGGGGAATGGGTACAGCAACCATGCCGTATTCAATTTGTGCCACTTCCTCCAGATGTGTCGCCATCCATGTCACGGTACTGACCGTCTTTCCTGATGGGGACTGGACGTTCGGTCGTATTTTGCTGTCTGCGTTAGTGGCTGTACGGCATCTAACAGCATCTGGTTTGAAATTGTAAGGATGTTCTCGGATGTCAGCTTCATTATTTAATCGCATGTTCAATTGCCACATGTTCTCCACGTCACTTCCTTACAATCACGATGGTCAACAAAATTGTCTTCTTTAGGTTGTCAGTTCTAAGAACGACAAATTATTCACCCCAGTCGACATACCGCGAAAGATGTAGAACCCTTTCTTATAAGGGCTCATGACTGCCCCTTCGTCTCCTCCTTGCCTGACTTCGCAGAGGTTTCCGCCAAATCCGACTCTGCCTCCGCCTTCGCCTCTGCCTCCAACCTCTCCGCGAGCTGAGACCCGAACATCTCCTCCATATCGTCAGCTAGCTTGTCTAGTGCTACCTCTTCTTCATCCCCATTAAACACCTCACCATCGTCTGCAGTCATATCTTCATCCCACTGATACGTTGGTTCAGGCGTATGATCCAAAAACTTCTCCGCCAACACCGGTATGACCGTCTCATCCCTCTCCAGAATCCTCTTAACACACACCTCCCCCTCCTCATCCGGCACGAGCTTCTTCAACTCACTCTCCAACGCCCCGAAATCATCATTCATCCGCCGTACCAGACTTTCCTCGTCCTCCACGCCCGTGAACTCCCACAAAGCTTGTTCGGCGATATTATACATGAAGAACCGCCGCTGGTCGTCCACGAGCGTGAATATGAAACTCTGCTGCTCGTTGGAGAAGAGGATGGGGCGGGTCTCGCCTGGGATGCGGTACCGGATGTTTACTATCATCTCAATCTGCGGGAGCATGAGGTAGTACGGAGAGAGCCAGTAAAAGGTGAGGAGGTATGACCAGTGTTCCCAAGCGCAGCTCCATCCGGCGGGGATGATAGGTGGGCAAGGCCAGACTTCTTTTGCACGAGCAATAACAGCGCGAGCTTCGTCATCGGGCTGAAGAGCAAGGGAAAGATTAGGATTATCATGATTTTATGTTGTAAATCTCAGACGAACCATAGGAAGCTCGAGCCCTTCGTCGTTGAGCCTTGCAGAGGCAGAAGTTGAATTGGAACGGCTGATGATCGCAGTATTGGTTAGATGGATATATAGGTGAACAAAATCAAGGTACTCACGCGTAAGACAGTGGTGGAAAGGCCAGCCGAGATGCCTGTCTGTCCAGTGGTCGCCAGTTGACGATTGCCGGAGCACCGACACCATAGCGTGTCATCCTAGCAGACCGAGTTGGGATGGGCCGCCAAGTATGGAACATTTCTCGATAGAGGTAGTGGCGGCATTTGGAAAAGAACATGTCGTAGGTAAGTTCTTTCGAATTCGAAACGAAGAATTGTCAAAGTTAACAGAAAGAAGATTCAAACAAGATTCGAACAATGTTTGCACCTGCTTGGCTACCCCTGTAATTTGCAAATTGCAATTTGATTGCAATCAAACTTCATCAACTTGAACGCGTCAACCTCCGATGGGTCACGACGGTTGTGGTTTTAGGGAAACCTACAGATTTTCCTATCCATTTTATCGAGCCCATATTATCTAGGCACAGCTGTGCATTCCATAAAGTTGTTCTTATGGGACCACAGTTAGGGATGGGAAGCTTAGGAAATGCCACTCCGGACTCAGAGATCTCAGAAGTACGTTGTAAAACTTTGCAGGGATCACGATTTTTTCATTAATATTGTACTTCCTAGTAAAGTGACGGTTGTTATAACCCTTGTTGGTGAGGTGGTAACTCAGACGACCAATATCGACCCTTGAATCGTTGACATGGTGGCGATAAAGCTGGGTTCGAACCCCAGCCAAGGCATTAGTGAATGGGATCGTGGCGTCATGTTTTTCTCTTTAGTTGCGGCTACATTGGGGTACATCCAATTGAGATCATGGGTGCACGCATTCTATCTATTTCCTCGCCACGACTAAACACTTTCACAACATAGATACGACGTCATCTGGCTCATGGGCATGGATGCTCAGGCAGTTGGAAGTGGATGCGAAACGTTTGAAAGGAATTTCAAAGGGCGTCGGTGAACTGGGGTTCGAACGTCCATGGTATATTTAGTGTCATTATCTTTCTTCCTTGCTCATCTACAAACCTCTCGTTATAAAAAACGCTCCACGAGATTCCAATTCTCACCAAACCTTCATCGGCACTGCTGAACGTCATCTTCTATTACAATCCTAAAGTTGAAAGCATTGGTCCCTACATCGTTAAAACCGTACAACTTCACTGGAGTCTACAGTGGGTCTGAATCTGATGCTTGTCTTCTCCGAACTCAAATAAGCGCACGGCTCTCTGTACAATCTTTTACTTTCTCATGCTGGCGCTGAGCTAATCATTTCTATTTCTTCAGGCAAGTGTGATGCATCACAGGCAACAATTTATTTCCGCAGCCATAGTTTCATCATCCAGGAGTGGTATGGGCGACCTTCAATGAGCACAGGCACAGCTTCACGAAGCAGGGGAGGTAATAGAGGCGATCGTAGGAGCTGTGTCTAGTGGCGCTGAGTCTGGCGCTTGCGGCTTGCGGCCGCTCGTTGGTTCAAACTTCAAAGTACTTTTTTCTGTTTCAGTCATCTCGTATGTCATTTTCTTCCTGTTGATACCCCTTCATACTTATAGGTTCGAGACCCCTCAGTCTTTCGTCAATGAAGAATCACGACACGACTCGGGGCGGTGGAAGAAGGATAAAGGAGTGGCAGTTCGAGAATTCGTTCGCATATATTTTTTCAATTGGAGGAGGCCTGCCACTTACCGCCAGCTGTCGCTCCCAGTTTCCCATGTCCTGCGACCAGTACTCGCCTAAAGACGTACGAATTTGTTGAATTTGTGATCCTTGTTAGTGTAGTGGTGATTTTCAGCATAGACGTGGAAAAACTCACCAGTGCGCGAACTGGGTTCGACTCCCAGACCAGGACTCAATGATACGTGATGAATCCCAATAAAATTTTAAACTCATGATAGCGTAGTGTCAGGGTTCCTTTTATCCGAGCACGTCCCTTTCTTTCTACCTCTATATCTGCGTATTCTTAACTCCATCGTAGCACCGACTTCTGCCAATTATTCGAGCAACACCCCAACGTTACAGGGCTTGAATTCGCTTGATGTTGGTCCGCATTATGTACACAACTACAGCGAGGTGGCTGTTCGTGCTGCATACAGGGAACGTAAGTTTCATCTTCCAACTCGTTGCAGGGTGCGGGCTGATCTGGGGTGATACCATAAGTTACGACATGTGAGCGGAGTTTGCACATTGCGGCGGCGGATGGGGCTCCTGAGCTGGAGGCGCCTGTTGGAGATATTGCGCAAACATTTGGCGCTGCAGATGACGAAGGATGCACTGGTGACGGTGTAGTGAGGGGATAATTCAGATTGATATGCTGTTACCTTTCTCCTCCGTACGTCCCTTCCTCAGTTCTATATTAACATCCGTCTCGTTGTAGTTCCTGACGCTGTACAAGATTCCGCTGGCGGTAGACTAGGAGTACGTCTCTCCGTGGGTGGCCAATGCTAAATCCAACACCTCGCATGGCGGGTGAGGTTCAGAGGGAAGGTTTACGATTACATATGTGGATAATGTGAAGGACTTCGTGGTTAGAACGCAAAGTGTGACGTTGAGGATAGATCATCCTGGGTTGACTTGGACGGGTACGTGTACGAATCGATTAATGCATAATGACCTAGTGTTCTACGTTTAGTCAGTGATTGCGTTGACGCGCATGTCCTCAAGTGGAATCTAGATGACAACCCGCCAAAAGGGTTCTTGGGACACCATGTCAAGGAGGCGTCCGAGTCGTTCAATACCTTGTCCTCAAGTTTGACATGGATGTAAACCCCAGATCAATTTGATCGGGATACAGGAGACAGAGATGTGGCCAGAAAAAAGGCGGCCAAAGCAGAGGGTGGGTTCGATATGCAGATGTTTGAGGAATTGGACGCATTGATGAAGTGGAAGACCGACAGGTCTGTTTTGGGGCGTGTCGGTGGGGGCTAGGTGACGCCGGTGAGCATGTGAGTAGGAGTGTGGTATTCATCGAGTTTGAGGGATTAATGAAAAATTTTATTGTGCTTTATTTTTCCGTGGTCAATTAGTGCATTGATGCCCGCGGAATCGGCTATATACATATTCTTCGACATCCGTTGAGAATATAAAACACGTTTTCCCGATGGCAAAGTTCTCAAGATATGTCCCGAACTGTCCATCATTCCCCCTCTGCCGCTAGTGTGAAACGTCGGAGATACGTTCAGGTTTGAGTATCGAGGGCCCGGGGCGCCTTTGGATACGGTGACGCATTGGAGGAACAGGTGGATAGGATCGGTTGACCTATCACGATAACACGGAAACCCCCTGCAAATAGTTAAGTACGTCCTACTCTCGAATCACATCGGGGACCCGGAATCCCGGATGTACTAGCTAGCACATGTCAATTCCTGTGAATCACAGATTCACATAAACTTCACCATGCATAATGGAAACTATATTTAAAAGCTTTCTATTAACTGCCGCCGCTCCAGTGACGAAGATGGATTTTATGGATTGCTTTGGCTGATAGCTTGGAAATAAAGCATTCTACTTTTACGGTCAACCGCTTTCAATGGGCCATGGCCCATGAGTGGACTCATCAATTCCTTTTCGGTCTCTCACATCTAACAGCCGGTGTTAATTCTACACAGAATCTTCTCTCCCTAGTCCCGCTCGTTCGGAGTCGTCCTGAGTATTGGGTAGAGGTTGAGAAGTGACGATCCACTCCAAGCGTCGCCGAGAGTCTAGTGTCAACACCGGCTTGATGTGTATATGTAGATGGTTCGGACGCCTGACCCGGCATGGGAAAGAGTATTGCTTCAAAAGACTGCATAAGGTGTGCTGGTGACGCAAAACTTGGCAAATGTACTTGGTACAAAAAACGACTTTACTTATAGAAATGTAAGGACTGCTGGGATATAAAGCTGAACATAAAGTTGTAAAGATAAGATGAGAATTTATTCCGAGCGCTACGGCGGGGTCGACCATATCGGCTTGATGTTTACTCCGTCAGCAGGTAGTGTGAGTGGATTTACCCTAAATACGTCTGTTATAGCCGGGTTTTGTTCCACAATAGGCCACTCGATGGTGTCCCATATGGTTCCTTTGAACCACGATGTACCTAGTGATGGGTCATCTGGCAACACAACCCAGCACTTCCCTCTGGTTGCTACAGCATATGCCGCAGACATGCGTTTCCAGTACTGATTCAGCATGCCTGCATCGGTAGCCATCTCAATCATCGTTGGATCTCCATAGTCCCAGATGGTATGAAGACCGTATTCCCTAGCATAATAGATTCCCTGGAGTTTGTAACCACTCGGCCCGGGGCCAGAATGGAAAACGCTCGAGTCTGGCGGCATCAGACGCCTCAGGCGGTGGGTCAAGTGTTGGATAGTAGGGAGTACTAATGGTTGGGCTCGTTGAGCTGTACAAAATGCCACAATGTCATCCTTTGCACAATGCACAATAAAGTTAGTCTCCGACACCGTGACTTACTTAAGTTTGTCTGTGAATGGGCAAATGTTGCGTTACTGCGAGGATCGAGAACAGGGTCAACCACCGTCGTTGGGGCGCCTGTGACTGTAATCGTCACGAAGCACAATATAGTAATGACCATGGGTTTGAAAAGTAACATGGTTTGACTACAACATAACAGAAACGTGTCGGGGTTCAATGTTCAGCACTGGAGACCGCTATGAAGGAACATACTATTTTCAGAACGCAGGCATGGGGTTTTTTGATAAACGAAAGATAATCCAAACGGTGAGATGTGCGTTCGAATGATGTTAAGCGACTGGGGATCCATGGTTGGCCGTCTATATAAAGGCTTACAATTTCCGCAAGCTATATTCGATTCTACGAGCTAACGGCTGATAAGGCCCCTTCTCCAACTGGATCCTGAAAGCGCAATTTGGTCAAAAACACGTTCCAAGCGAGCATGGAGGGCCGAAGAATCCCAATGGCGACGATTATGATCTAGGAACCCAACAAGTATCATATGACCGACTGGAATTTACGTTTCGAAACTAGACAACGCACCTTAGATACTGGTAACTGATAAGCAACACGGATTTGTGGTTATCGTGATCATGAAGTCTCCGTCCGGAGTCTCACTTCTATCTGCCTCAGCAACCAAACGGCGGATCGTCATCAACAACTTGTCTAGCAGGCGAGTTGGGCGACAGCTCCGAATGACCGAGTCCGCCTGGCAATGTCAAATGATGTGTGCCGCAGCCAAAGGGGGAACGATAACCAAAGTGGGTACCAGCAAAAGTTCTGCATATTGAGAATGGAAAGAAGCAGTTGTGGATGGTTCCTACGAGATAAGGGTTTTTGGGGTACATGGGCTTATCAGGCGAGAAACAGATGAGACGGCCGGGATAGAAGAGACTGATAACAAAAATTCTTCTAGGTGTTTCACTTTCACGATGGGTGTTGTCTTACCTAAACTATTATCCGAATTATCGCAGACATCTAGCTATTGGGTGAACAGGCTTACGTTCGTAGAGTTATCATCCCTGCCAACCCTAGCCCGACCATAGCCCTTTGAATAAACCCTCAGTGTTTCAAGTACGCAGGGTGTGACTGGCTCTCGGTGTGATTTCTCAGAGGGACGGCAAGAAGATGCTCAACATTATGGTTGTGGGCGAGAACGTGACACCAAATCGACATCAACATCGGCATCTCCGCCTCCTCGTTTAACATCCCCCTCGTAAGCGACACCTCTGCCTGCACATCAACTCCATCATCCTCCATCGAGGACCTCTCGCTCTCCCTCGCTCTCCTCGACCTCTCTTTCCCACAATCCGTGTGTTCTCAACATCCCGAATCGCTCCTAAACCGGGGGTCATTCTCTACGCCTGAGGATTGCCCATATACTTGTAGCACTCATGACGGTGTCGGACTAGGGCTGGGGATCTTCGTTCCGAGTAAAGCTGACGCAGGCGAGGAGAGTGGGCTGGTGCCGCTTGGTGGATTGGGCCTCGGCCTCATTTGGGCTTGGCGGACGGCCATCGAGGGCGGGCCACGCATATGCATGGCCGTGGCTTTATCCTGAGGAGGAGGGTCTGGCGAGGGATGACGAGAGTCTATCAGATAAGATGTTGAACGAGATTCGGTGGACGTGGCAGGTGGATCCCCTGCCACCTCCTTTGTAAGATACCGGAGTGTGAGGACGACCAAGGGACGGTGGGGGTGGACATGGACGTGGACGCAACGTGGACGTGAACGTGAACGCGACAGTAGGGTCCGGTTATTGGACACTGGGTGTGTGAGGCGGCACGGAGCCCAGAATTGGAAGTGCAAGGTGCAAGGAGAGCGGACACCGTTTCCAGTCGACTCTTTATCTAAAAGGGGGAATGTAGTAAGAATGAGAAGTGAAAGATACCGTGACGTGGATGTACTCAAGACGCCGATGTCGAATCCCGTTATTCCTGTATCCTCGACAAGGGTCAGGGTCAAGGGTGTAATAAGATGAGCAGCGTTTTGAGTAAGCTAAGTTATCTATAAGTGAGTGACATGAACTCGAAAACCAGGAGGGTCTCTGATCACCAGTCACCGTAGTTCGGTCACTCTCAGTAAGGGTTGTCTTGGATTCACTGGGGTGATTGAGGTAGAAGATGTTGAGAACATCCTCCTCGTCGGTGAGCTCGTCGTAGTATGAGAATCATGTACATGATGGAGTCACAGTAGTTGGTTATTGGCAATCGGCTCGCGATCATCGTTGCAGACAATGACCACGGATTCCCACGCACACATTGAACTGTGAACAGCGATCACCATGTTCGAGGAACATACTTATGCGACTTCTACTTATAATTCGTGACCCTTGTTGGTACAGTGGTGATTTTCAGCACAGTGGTAGCGATACTAGCGAAACTCATTGCGGGAACTGGGTTCGACTCCCAGACAAGGTAATAACCCAATAACCCTTCGTTTACTTTCCACGAGTAAGTCAATTTTTTGACTCGGAATAGTGGAGTGACAGATCTCATAGTACTTGGTAGTGTGGTGGTAATGGATGCGATCAGCCATACCCTATGACCAGGAAGTTTGGTTTGACTCTGACTCTCGGCCAACGAGATCCTGAACCCCTCCATTTTTTTTCACAGGCTTGGTTTTGTATCATCATCGAACTACGACCATGTGCGCAGACTACGTTTTGTACTCTCCAACTGGCAGCCCTATGCTCTCCCATCATCAAGACTCAACTCGTCACCATTGGCTTACATGTCTTGTCATCGATTCGTTTACTGAGAGGGCAGTATTCGAGCATTGGTGCGTTTGTTTTCGTTTTCTTACTTTCTTAATCGTTATGCTCATAGACACACAGCTTGTGTGGGTCAAGGTAGAACGACAACCAATGTGTATGTATCGACATTCTCACCGTTATGTGCACAGACCGCACTTCCATGGGCTCTTCTCCAACAGTAAGGTCCTCCCATTTTTCGTCTCCACTTGTGGGGAATGGATCTGGAGGAGAGTTGGAGGTGGAGGTCGGTGGAGGTCGTCGGAAAGCAAAATTGTAGTAATGTCATTAGTAAGCTCGGGATTGAGCCAAGTTTGAGCGTCTGTTTGGTATGTCCTTTTCCGACTTTATCTTCCTTCCTTGCTTATTAGGGCGCATATCGCTCTCTAACTCGTCGTTACAGATCCTTGAAGTACGGCAGACAATTCCAGGAGGACGTGAAAACTTGGGAAGCAAACTCGAAAGGCATTAGTAATCCGGAATCGAATGCCCAGAGCATGCTGCATAATTCGTATGTTTTCCCCTATCGTTATCTTTACTCTTTGCTTATCCGATACCTCCAAAAATTTCAGGCGTCTTTGGTAACTTTGTCACACGTCTTATCCGCTAACCCTTCCCCGTCACCTGGCGTTTCTTTGATGCGATGTTCCTGCTCTGTTCCCAACCTTCAACGACTCTCCATGTACGCATGTCAGCACATGGAATGGGTACATTTTCTTCCGTCGCCCAGACTTAAAATGAGCTAAACGGAACTCTTATTTCTCCCAGCAAATACGCAATTCATGAACTTCAACCTTCATTTCCATTACTCGGTGAACATAAGGGCTGTACGTTCGACCGACTCGACCACATACTGTCCATCGGCTGAGAACGCTTTTGTTCAAGAAGAGGGGGTATACTAGTAGTACGCTGGAGTTCCCATCCTTTATCTACCGCTGGTTTCACGATGGGAAGCGAAGACGATTATAAAAGATATGACATTGTGGAATTTTTGGTGCTGAGAACATTAACGGGCTTCGCGGCATGTTCTCTTACTAGCTCAAGGTACGTGTTTTTGTTTAATCTATGCTTTTCCATACATAGATGACCTTACTCTTCCAGGGTATTCCCTCGTGTCGCTTTACCAGCTGTTAAGCACAATTCATGTGTATATATGCGTCAAGATTTTCTCGGGCGAGCGCCATCGGTTCCAAGATTGTTCGTCGTATGGCGAGTATCAGAGCCAGGGGTTCGAGATTCTTGGTTAATGGCGGGGCCGGGATACAACGTGGATCTATGTTGTCAAATAAGGTAATCATAATCTTCCCGTGCGTTTTTCCATTGATGCTTGTTGATGGTCTTTTTCATATAAATTCGAGTTCTCGGGTCATTCTTTTTCAGGCGGCGTTAGGTTCACCGTTCACCTTCGCGAAGACGATGTATGCAGAAAGTGAGAGCATTGATACGCAGTCGGCATCTACGTGTCGCGCTTACGAATATTCTTGGGGTAAGCATCGCCGACTGTCCATTTTCAATGAGTGGAATTTCAATATTGCTGATTTTATAGTTGTTCTCGCATAGCTTAGGACGCTTTCTGTCAGACAATGTTCAACACGCCTTAGTTCACAGCCCGTGTCGAGTTTGGGGTCGATTACTCAAATGATGAAGGCCCAACAACTGCTGCATTGGCAAGCTGCGGATGGTACTGCATAGGCTACTGAAATGCCCCAGGAGAGGCCAGGAGAACAAATGATCGGGATGTCGTAGGTTTATTTGGAGATTTCTTGCGAACTTTTCCTCACCCGCCCTGTTACACGCTACCTCGTCCACGTATGGACAAATCGCGAGGTGACGCAGAATAGTTTCCATCCGTCTTTGCATCCAAGGGGGATTGTCCTCAAGACTGAACGCCCATACTACACCATAATTGTGAGCGCATACCATACTATAATGTTGTAATAAAAACAACGTACACCAGTCCTCGACAGTCCCCACAGCTCAGGCAGTGTATTCCGGAACATGTTTCTTGAGTGGGATGTTGGCGTCGACATAATAGAACATGTCCTGTGACAGGAGACGGGCATTGACCATACCCTCTAGAACGCCGCGCATCCATGTCTGGTAGTTGTTGACACGCACCTGCTTGTTAAACTGGACGGCTTTCGCAAGGGCTATAATCTGGTAACGTTGGGTACGGGTGGGTGTACTTGCTGAGTAAGTAAAAGATGTTCGCCAAGCAGGACGCCTCGGGGGTCGGAGTGCATCTTAGCTTGGGGTGCGTAGAAGTTGTAGTTACCTGGTTCTCCGGACTCCGGAGAGGTGGACAATCTGGGTGTAACAATGCCCTTCATCTGTCCCATTCGAGTTTGTCCAGCGAAGGAGATGTGACAGTCATCGGGATTTGCCGCTAGTACCAAGCCGTCTGCTCGGAGCACGATCTCTTTTGTACTGTTGTCATCCGGGTTCAATGAGATGAGGAGGCGAAAGATAGAGCTTCAAGTCACAAATCAAAGTGCGGATCATGGAAACGTAGCGTAGAGCTGCTATCGGCCCAGGCGGCTTCAAACCCCAGAAAGTCCACTTTTCACTCTCCGCTTATCCTCTATTTTGTGAACATCAACCACCACGCCACACACTTAGTTTTCGCTCACCTTCCGTCATGCCAACAGTGATGGTAAACCCTTGTCAGCCCCTCGATATTGTCTAATTCATTGTCTTTTGTTCAGCTTGCTCCAGGCGCTTCGAGCGTGATTCTACCTTCACCAGCTAGCTCGAAGGAGCTCACAGCACTGGAACGTGTCAATCCTGGTGGAAGCAAACCTGTCTCTAGATTTGCCCCTGGTATTCTGGTGAAGTTTGGCTGGGACCACGACGCAGAAGTACGCGCTCTGCAGTTCGTTCATGGACGGCTTTCCGTTCGTACACCAGCCGTCTTGCATCACGCCCCTTTCCCCATTGACAACGCCGTCATCGAGCCCTGGAACTGGAGAACGAAGGGCGTCTGGTATTTCTTCATGGAAGAATGCCACGGCGTGCCTCTCGATACCGTCATCAAGGGTATGTCTCCCACCGAACTCGATCACATCGCTGATCAGCTGCTTACCATTCTTGACGAAATGCATTCATACACGAGCACAACGCTTTCCTCCGTCACCGGCGGCCCCTACAACAACCGGACCATGCCCTACCCTTGGCACCCTCTACATACATTTTCGAGCGTCAAGGAGTACCTCGACTACTACCGCGGGATATTCCTCGAATTCTGTGGACCCGAGTACGTGGACGAGCTATTCAGCTGCTTCCCGACAGATGCACAGGTCTACTTGACTCACGGAGACCTCCTCCCTCACAATATTCTCGTCGATGGCTCCAAGATTACTGCTTTCATCGACTGGGAGACTGCCGGCTATTACCCCGAGTTCTGGGAGTATTGCCGGATGCATGATCCGGGATGGATGACCCCTCCATGGGCACACGTCCTCACCCGCATATTCCCAGGTCCGCGTCGGGAGAAAGAGATCGAAGCTGTATATCGAATCCTTCGCGATCTCCATTACAACAGTGCGTTCCTGGTGTAGTCTTGGTGAGTCCGGCGCATCCCTCTATACGCTCTGCGGTTCTTTATGTATCCTGCAGCATGCTCTTTGAGAGGAGGCCAATCCTGATATATCGTGCTGTCGTCAGTGCAAACTAATTATTACGAAATGAACATGTAACTTGAAATTGTACAATTATTGGCACCTGGTATATTAAGTCATGAGCTTCATTGGTGTCTGGTAAGTAGAGATGTCGTAGCCATTGAAAGCGGGTAGTAGCCTGTTCAAAAGCCGTGGCCAAGCCAAAGCCAGGGGCTAAGCCGGCCCGGAACCCATCACGATAAACAAATCGACGGGCCGAATACTTGGTTTCGGGATTACCCTGAGCGTCAAATCTAAACCACCAAACAAAACACTTCTCAGGGCTAAGATTTGCTCATTGTTATGAGCTTTTCGCTAGTTTGAACAAAGTGTCAGTGCATGACACCATGTTGGTTCATGTGACCCTTCAAGTCAAATTGGTCAATTGCAATTGTTCATTCGATTAACCCAATTCATAGCGACAGATGTGGTCAACCTGAATACACGCGCACACCTCGCGCACACCTTGACACTGAAATCTGGCAGTTCCCCTCCAACAGCTTTGTGTTTGCATTTCTATCATTTCTGTAGTAACCTCCGCCCCTACTTTTCTTTTATGTCCGAGACCCGACATAACATTCAACCCAGCTGCTTTTGGTGGTCGAGGAGAACTTATTATGATAATTATCTAGGTGAGCCATCGTAAAATATGTGGCAACACTGGCAAGTTTCCATATGATTTTAAGTCAGGCATGGTTTCCTGACTAGATCCTATATCGTATTTGGCCCATGATTATGACAGATCTTGCAAATACCTAGATTCGGAAATATATGAGGTCTCTTCGCATTGAGGTCTTCTGTTGAATACATGATACATCCTAGGTTCTCGTGAGGCTATATATACTTTCATAGGTTCCGATACAGTTGAAACAATGCGACCATTGGTGTCCTCCGCCACCTCCTAGCACAATTCTAGCACCCAGTGTAGCACCTAACCGAATTTATCAACCCAACCGCCGTGTTTGTGCACCCGAACCACGTTCCACGCTTGATGCCTACACTCTGACTGTCCCCAGTGCAGTCACTGGAGCCATAGACGGAGCAGGTGGTACCATGGGAACTGATGCCAACAGAGGAGGCACCCAAGACAAGGGTGTAGCACTGGCCTCTGCAATCATTGACTTCTATAGCCTCAAGCTTGGTACCAGATAGGCAGTCGTCATTTTTAAAGAACCCAGCTTCACCAGCGGAAGTGGGAGGGGCAGTGAACAACAAGAAAGCGAGGGCCAAGGCGGAGAGGCTGCTCATCCTCGAGACCATGGCTGCAAATTCTGGAAGGTAGTTGTTAGATATAAATCATGACTGTTGGAATGTTGCATACCTTTCATTGTTGATTACAATTTACAAAACAGCGAGAGAGGACACCTTTACAGCTGTTGATGTTTAGTATTTCGAGCGATGCAGCACTAGTATGCTGGAGAAATTTCATCAAACATGGTCCTCTTTTTATACCTTCTCAGTAGCAGTCTTTGGAATATTCACCATTGGTTTTTGTCATGAGAATCAGTGATATATAGAGTGTCCGGTCGGGACAGAGCCTCCAGGTCTGTGGAAGCGATGCCTAGTCAGGCCTAATTTGTACGTGATGATGATGGGTAGTTGATGTGGGCAGATAACCATAGATAATCTTGAGATAATTCCTAAAAAACGGTCGATCATCTTGCATCAACACCCCGTGGCCGTCGTCCGAAGTGCTGCAGATTACTACCCACCAATCATGACCTGGTCAGGCCCGGGTCATGACAACGTTGGACCAATGTGCTATATCAGTACTTTGAAACAGCCCCACTTATGCCGGTCGGATGCCGATCGGACACTCGTTATCCACGAAATTCGGGTTCCTAGCAATTCCGAGTCCTAGCAGTAAAATCCTGCATAGAGCACCTATTTCCGTACCCTAGGAAGCCACTGTGGCATAATGGTTAGATGTGTGATAATTTGTAGGATCATGTGTCTTAGGTTGAGTTGTTCAATTCAAGTGTTGATCGCCCGAATTCGGTTCTGTCAGAGTGAAATCTTCGGTAAGCTCGGAATCCTAAGACCTCGGGGGGTGTAAAGTACTCATGTATATGCGAAGCTTGATGGGGAAAGTCGTTGTCACGCACAAAGAAGACAAATGAACAACCCTCTTCAGTGATAAGGTACTAGGAGCGCAGACGTTCCCGATAGAGTCCTTAATGACAAATCCCCCCACATACCTTCCTCTTCTCCCAAAGAAGGGGAAGCTGCCTCCACAGATGGTAACACAATGTGTTGTAGTCGTCCTGATGCTTACCCCCGTATCAATATAAATAGTCACCATCTGCAAATTCGGATATGCCTGACACCCAGAAACCAATGTGATGTCCAACCCTGACTAGCTGGCAGATATCGTGGACGCCGACATCGCCATACCGCTCTCCACGGTACCCGACTATTACCCAGGGAGAATTGTCCTGGGAGGATACAATTATGAGGATTGGTTCCTCAATGGTATTCGTGACTCGTGATCGTGCTGTTCTGTAACATGTCGGTGACCTTTAGGAGCTCCTCAAACCCGTTGGGGTCCTCCGCAGCGCTGATACGGAAATCGAGGAAAGGTAAACGAGGGGATAATTTTCCCATCTCAAATGGGGCGAATGGCTTGCCGACAGTCCTAGTTAAAGTATCAAATGTGAGGAAACGTACTTAGAGATAATATATATACGTTTCGAAAGCTCGGAATCGAGCCACATGAGCGATTCAATGTTCGATAATTCAGGAGGCTGTTGAGGTTCACCCTAAAAAACTGTCATGAACACTTACTTGTGAGTGAGTACGTTCAAAGTTGAGAGACGACCAACGATGATTCTGGGTGCGCAAGCATCCCAATTACCTATCTCGATATTTGGCTGCCAAGTTCCAGCGATTCAGGATGGGTGGAGAACCGGAGATGGCTGCTAGAGGTGATATTTTGGAGCACGGGCAGGGGGTCTCCAGCGATTATGATCAGAGTGCAAGACAACCCCGAGCCCGCTTCAACTGCTTCAGCATTCCCAAGAGTGACATCAAGCTAGGTGAGGACCTGGAAAGGCCGCCTATTTCAGCGTTTCGTCTTTCGTAGACGTCAAGGGATTGCCAGAAAAGATTTTCTTCATAGTTCACTCCGAGTCTAAACTTTAAAGTAGAACCAATAAACTATTAATGTTTTTTTATTCAAACGGCGTGTATCAGACGTACTGTCGATCAGGATTCAGGATAGAGAAGGCCTGCATTGTTGTACTTTCCACGTTGCAATAGTTATCACAGCCTCGTGTGAGGCGTCCTCGAGGTGCGACTGCGGAATTACACTCATCGGGAGTTCGGGATGATCGGATAATTTGATCCACCGGATGGACACGTGATTTGCGGTGCGATGACATACTGCACTCTTATAGTAATACTGAACACTATCCACGACTTTCAGAATGTC
>QLOJ01001241.1:0-49149 GCA_003313625.1 Tricholoma saponaceum
TGGCCGCTGCCCTCCTTTCGCCCTGCAACATTAACCGTGTTGCGCTACTAGTGTCCGGTCTATCCCTCGTGTTTCACATCTTACTGGAGCAGATGACCCTTCCTCTGCAGAAGAAATCAAAGATCTGGCTCACCGTATGGTTCGCAAGAAATACCTCGATATGATGGATACAAACAATTTATCCCATCACTCTTCTTGGTAGCCTGTTGCTGTACAAAGGACCACAGGGCATTGTCAACTGTTTTTGTGGGCTTGTGTTCCAATACTCTCATGCATACTGTATTCTCCACTGTTGGAAATCAAATGTTCAATAATCGGGTCTCGTTCCATTGTTTAGCTGTACTCCATGCTTTGGTAACTTGTTGACCTCAACAAAGATGTCAAGGTCTGGAGAACCAACTTGAATGCGAGGACCAAAAACGAGATATAAAAGGTGTGTTACTGTATGTGTAATATATTCTTGGTTTGGCGCTGATTTGCGAAGTATAGCTTTAGGTTGGGACAACTGTGTCTCTCCTGCAGTCTACCGCTGCCCCTCCTCGGGTTCTACGACCCTCCCACCTTTCATTCGACAACTTCAGACTCAGTACTATTCTCCATACCCACCCGTCTCCGGCTCCGGCTTGTCCAAGAATGTTACCAGATCAAGAGGTAACAAATGACATTTTGGTCCGTCAATATACGACTGGGATCCGACCTTGAGGAAATCCTCGTCTTCGAAAACCTTCAATGACACCCATCTATAAGTTCCGTCGAACTTGAGACAAAGGGACATCTGTGCATACCTCAAGTATCTTCGCATAGCACTCCGCTTCGAGCACTGCCAGCCCATCCCACTGTAAAGCAGGCTGAAGCTTCAAAAGTTGCATAAGATCGCAGAGCGCGGTGTTGGTGTGGCCCTACACACGTCACGATATGATATACCTAATGCTAGAGATCTACATCGAGTTGCTCACCTGCTCGTACTTTAGTAGATTCTTTTGTATGATCGGAACAGCCATGACGCGCTCCGCGTACTCCTCGCGCCAGTAGCGGCTGAACTCTTCTCTGCTGATCTCGTCCTTACGTTTGACGAAGGCGACTACGCGGACGCGGTCTGTGCGGAGGGAGGCGGAAGGCATTGAATTATGGGGTCGGCTGCGAATTGGAATGGGAATATAAGGGTGTCCTGCTGCGCGAAGAAGTTTGGTGGGGCAGCTTCGACGAAGATGAAGAAGCATATCTGTGTCGCTGAACCGATAAAGATCGTCCTCACTAACACGGAACTTGAAAATGTCACTCCTTCATATTTTGCTTAAAAAGGTTCAGACCCGGATTTAAGAAGACTCAGCGCTCGGGCTCCATGTTCGCGTGCGCAGAGTTCGGACAATTACACATTGATCTTTCCCTGCGAACAAGAACAAGACAGGGCTGCGAGTTCGATCAACACGTTTTGTAAGAGGTAACGATGTGTTCTTCGAGCGTCAGTAAACTTTAGCTGATCGACGTTCTTGCATTCCTCATCCTCGAAGAACTACATCTAATTTTGGCAACGTATTTTGCGTGTAACCATAACGAGGTACACATTTTCTTAAGATTTTCTGCTCAAACAGCGCTATAAGCATTCAGCAGTAAGTAAATTCAGGAAGACACTTACGACATAAATGATGACCAGCAAGCCGGTGGTCATGAAAAGTAATACTCGACAGGTGGTCACAATTCTTTGGCAGGGACTCGGATGGGCGGTGTCACGGTCCTAATTGAGTGAGGCTCCGAGAGTTCGAATCTTACCCGTCAACCGTTGGATCTTGCTTCGGTCCGATTGCCTTGTCCGTGCATGATTCGAGCCTTGGAGTCGACGCGGTGATGATTGACCGTCTGCCAATAAGTATGACGCTGTCAAATAATCTAAGGGGGTGACTGCAAGCAGTATTTCAATTGATATCGATCCCCGTAAAACAAGATATATCTATATCAAAAAGGGTACAGGCAACATTATGCACTTCGAGTATCGATGAACTTGGAAGGCTGTTGATACTCCTTGTCTCCGAACATCTGAATCACCCATATGAGCCTTGTTGTCCTAGGACAAAAATTTGTTTGGACCACCTAATGGGCGCATAGGAACCTTTAGGTTGCAGTGGTCCATGATTGCATTCTCTTCCAACAAAAATTCGTCAAAAATGGCTTGTTAAGAGAGGTTGGATTGCATACTTCGTTTTCTTGTCCTCGTCTCCTACCCTATTCATGTCATCGCCTTCCGTAGCTAGCATTTGGTCCCAACACGTCATGTCGGGAGGTTAGCTATGTGGCTGCCCATATTCAGTTGCGACTTCAGCCAGCAAAAGCGATGGTGTTACACATTGGATCGATTATTCTGCAAGGCGTCGCCACCAATCCACAACTTCTGCTTCGGTCCAATTCATTCACCCCGAATCCACTATACCTCCAAAAGTATGATGGCTACGCGAACATCGGTGTCCCAAACAAGGTAGTTTTGAGCTGATTTCGAATATAACTTCACGCGACCGATATCGCCATGAGATCTGCAGAAGGGCAATAGATATTATCACCGGGGCGAAAAAATTTGGTGCTATCATGGAGGGGCTCATGTTCAAGACCAACAAAGCAAGAAAGAAGGCAGAACGAGAAGTTCATGAGGGTGCCGTACGACTCTGGATAGCGAAAGAGTCGCGAATATTTGGCTAAGATGTCCCAACCTGATCGACACCTATCTGGAGTATGTGGCAATGGGAGCTTCGTCGGAGAAAATCTCTAGACTTACTATCACAGCGGCCGGAATTCCCTACTGAATGAGCGCATTCTCCCCCCACAGAATCATAGGAACCCCCGCTTCAAGCAGAACTTTGCTCGTACGCCTCAAGACATCGTTGAACCTTTGTGGAGGTGAGATGATAGAACCTTGGCAAGCCGCTGACATCGCAAGTTACGAAGCGGATCATAGAACTGGCGGTATTCCCGGCGGTGTGTGCTCGGAGGAAACTAAGACCCTGTCGATATGCGTATGACGTGCACACAGCCTAAAATGATTTAGGTGCCGGTCTACCGGATTTCCCCACCCAGCTCCACAGATAATTTCAGAACTCAGTCAGTAAAGACGTTGATTTTGAGGGTTACATCTAACCAGTTACTAAGGCCAGAGAGTGAATGAACGAGTCAGGTTGATCGGGAATATTTGTCCTTGTTGTTACGGAATTTTCCGAAGCGCGGTGGAACATCCATTTCACCTTCGTTTTTGAGCCTTTCACAGCTACTCTTTGAGCAACTCTGAGCGCAAGCAAAGCTACATGACGGCCATAAACGATACTTCAAGCATACCCCCAAAAAACTGGAGCAAGAGGACCAGGAATGAGCGACTTATTGACTTTTGAAATTAGGAACCAATCTTCCGAGTCAAAAAGAGCTCAGAATCTGTTGGCTCGTGCGTCTTCCAAGATCGTGAGAAATTCCTCATTGGTTTGGGGTTTCTAACGGTTTCAAATCGTCTTGTCATTCTTCCTTCCTCTCTTCCCACCCACCACAACCGCCGCACTTCGATAGTGCCAATCTTCGCACTTCAACACCAAATCTATCAACTCTTCGACAACAACCCTCAATGGCTCGTACTAAGGTTAGTATTCATCCTTATCGACATTGAATATATATAGTAGCTCATCGTCAACGACGTCCGCAGCAAACAGCCCGCAAATCCACAGGAGGTCCGTTATCTCTAATCAACTTTTTCACACTTTTCACGACAACTCACAATCTTTCTTTATTCAGGCAAAGCCCCTCGTAAACAACTCGCCACCAAGGCTGCCAGGAAGACAGCGACAGTAAGTTCTCGTCGTCGTCGTCGTGCCACTGTCGTCGGTACCAACTTTTGTCATATTTATTTAGACCGCCACTGGTGGTGTAAAGAAACCCCATCGCTTCAGGCCCGGAACTGTCGCTCTTCGTGAAATCAGGCGTTACCAAAAGTCGACTGAGCTGCTCATCAGGAAGCTCCCCTTCCAGCGGCTCGTTCGTGAGATTGCCCAGGATTTCAAGGTTTGTCTATTTCACTCTCCTACTACATTAACCCATGTCTAATTAACCGTACTTCTCATACTCATAGACCGACTTGCGATTCCAGTCCTCCGCCGTTATGGCTCTGCAGGAGGCTGCTGAGGCATACCTCGTCTCTCTATTCGAGGACACCAACTTGGCTGCCATCCATGCTAAACGAGTCACTATGTACGTTACCTCTCTCTTTCGCATGCGCCCCGGTGCCGTAGGTGCTGACTCATTGATTGCTCCACAGCCAACCCAAGGATCTTGCCTTGGCTAGACGTCTGAGGGGTGAAAGGTCTTAAACACGTCACTCGCCCGCCTCTTTGGACTTCCTTTCTGCTTCCTTTTTATCATTCATTGGTTCTGTCGAATGCTTTATTATCTTTCATTTCCTCTTCTAGTTCTGTGATTCTTAGGTCTATGGCCGTGTATTATTGTATTGCCTATCGTCTATTTTACACACCTCATGTCAGAGAACTGTATTTATCATGCATATGATATAGCATGTTTAATATGAAACATTATGAGGTCGAGGCTCACGTTGCGAGAGTTACATTCATCGTTCACCACCCCAAAGGAGACTCGTATTTGTATTTGATTTTCAAGAATAAATTATATGCAGCGAGTCGAACCTCACAAGCCCACCTTTGTCGCAACGTACGGCCCATCCTGACACACAAATCCAACATCGTATGATACCTACCAGAACAACACCGAATGAGGAGTGAGCTCAGTGAACTGCGGATTACACTCCACAGAATGATATGCAGGAAAACTCACCGTCTTGGGATCGCACATGACAGCGACAGGAGCGTAGTCCGCAGTCACAGCAGAAAGATTCCTTGCTACGATATTCGATGCTGTAACAATAACAACAATGATGAGTTTCGTAGAGACCACGAGCGAGGGGAAGGTAACGTACTAGTATTAGCATGGAGATCAAAGATAGCGACTTCCTTCCCGGTAGCACCAGGTACGTAGTACCTATCAATGTACAAAACAATGAGCATGTTCACGTACACTACAAATTGAAAGCAAGGCATAACTTACCAGCACGGATTACTAACACAACTCCCTTCGAAGAAGTTCACAGAGCTGTTTGGGATATCAGGGCCGTGATAACCACAAAAGACGACATTGTGAGAGTGAAACATACTCGTTGATGCTGCCTGTGAAATCCTGAAACAAGAAATCTTCCACGCGGGTGTTGTTCGTGCTTGTCGTGTTTGGGGCAGGGCCGAGCTATTGAGTGAGGTTAGAGGTACATTATGGGAGTGAATCAATAAGACATGCTCCTTGGTCCCAGTAGCTGGTAATTGGTGGATATTAGCTATGTCTCGAACATGATCAGAAGACGGATTTACTTTTGTGTGATGTAGATCTAGGTTCGGTGGCAACACAAAAAACGAGGGTAAGTATTGGTGGGGTGGAATGGTGAGCATAATGAAGTGCTCACGGGGAACCGGACGCTAGTGAACGTGATGTTTTTATAGGTGACACTGTTAGAAAATAGTATGTTGAGGCAAAGTCACGTTCCGGAGGAGTGGGTCACACTTTCGAGCTATGCCATTCCCTCCCGTCCAGCTCTTGAAACGGGCACCATACAGTGAATTTTTCTGTTTTTGGCATAAGTTGACAACTGAAATGACATCAATGGAAGGTCACTTGCCATAACGACGTTCTCGACCCTGCAATTGGAGACCAATGTCAGAAAACGTTCATAGATCATGAATGAGGACGTGAAAACCCACAAAACATTCTCCACATCAGCAACTTGCCCGCCTTTCCCAAGTGAACCTATGGACAGGCCATGCCCGCCTTCGCAGTATGAATTGCTATAGTGGACATGGACATTAGTTCCTCTAATAATATATGCATTGATAAATTGTTTGTACCGGAAGTGAATGTTTTTAGCACCGCTCCCTACGGTGAGGCAATCGTCCCCGTTCACTATGTAGTTGTTTTCGAACAACAGGTCGGTGCCTCCGGCGGAGAAACCTGTGGAGTGTTTGGTTGGAGGGGTATGCAGTGACCGAGGGAAGGTGAGGACGTACCATCGCTACATCATTCAAAGTAGTTAGAAGAACGAATCAATGAGACGTGTTTTGGGGTCAAGAACGTACGTGTTGAACGGGAACGCCTGAAAATCACAAATTAACGAAATTAGGATTTCGAAGAAGCGGAGCACGGTAGAGATATATACATACCTTCACTGGGTCGGTCGACACCGCATGGATCTGGTTGTTAAACACGTGTAGATTCGATGAGCCGCTAGTCGCAAAGTTCCATGCGATAGGCTATTCGGAGGCACCAAACTTCAATCAAAGACAATCCTACAAGGTATTGCATACACGGACGTACCTTCCAAAACTTCATATCCCGAATAACGCCCCCGGAGATTTTGCTGAACGCGATGCCATGTGGACGGTTGACCTGGTTTTGTGCATCCCACCACTACACCAAGATCAGGGGGTTATGGTTCTGAGAAGGAATATGACATTGAGACGAGACGCACCGCTTGCCCGTGGCCGTCTATCCATCCCCAATTGGGATCTAGGGATCCGCAAAGAGTAATGTTGCTTCCGCCGGTGAAGGTGAGCCTAGGGTGTAATGGTGAGCGGTTAAAGGAGGCGAAGATGAGTGACACGTTACCATGAACCAGGGAAACTCTAATGTTATACGTGAGTGAATGAATGCACGTATGTTGAGAGGGCTCACTTTAGATGCGACGATCGCTGTCGGGAAGAGAAAAACATAAGAAACGCGCTGCTACCGACGCGTCATCATCGTCTACACACCTTGAATAGTAGGAATATCCGTCGGATATGTCAAGTTCCCTTCAATTCGAATCTCTACGTTGTTCAGAACCGGAAACTTGATGGGAGTGAAAATGTTGTACGTGACACCCCGCTGGAACAAGATGGTAGAATCCGAACTGTAGGCTGCCAGTGCCGCCGTAAGACCAGGTGTATCATCCTGACCGGCTGCATGAGGGACAACCAACGTCTTCGTTGCAGAAACCGCGACACAGGCGTATGCGAGAAACGCGACCGTGACATAGGTTGGGAGCAACATTTTTTTTGGAGGAAATCACAACGACTACTACTCATACTTGCTTTATACCGGGTTCATTGCGTTGTACGTTGTAACGGTTGCCGTGGAATTATTCTTCAAAAAAAAAAATCGTGCAGTGGCAGCCTGAGATCATGTGAATTTTGTTGAGCGGTCTGTCGGGCTTGTGTAACTGTAAGTACTGTAAGTGTGGATTTGGCAGGATATGGGCCTGGGACTGTGGGCTATAAGGATCTTCCGAGTTCGTGTCCAACTGTCCAACGCGAGGCTGAATCAGAACGCGATGTTCGTTGACAAGGGTCATTTATTTATGGTTCTGAGTCCGAATCGACGTATCATCTTCCCTCCATTCAAGTTGGCATTTCGTTGAGATCATTCGAGGTACGTTGGATCCAGTCGTTTGATTTATGGCCGTTGAAGAGATGTTCCCAGTTGACTCATATACGATGGGCGCGACTGAGTCCCCATGGGCCGATTCTGGGTCGGTGTTTTTCGTTATCACGTTAGGTCGACCCGTTGCGCCCATGGTTGGCGTTATCTTTCTTTGCGGTCGTCATCGTCATTATCGCAGCTCATCATCGGCTTATACCAAATTGGAATACTTGCAAGCGGGGTTGCTCGTACCCCGAACTGGTTGATCAGTGGCTCCCATTGCGATGAACCCAACCGATCCTTTACCCTTCCAATACACAGCTCCTCTCCTCGCTCCCACCCCTAATGCCTGAAGAGCAGACCTTAGAGGTTTGGTGCCTTGTCGACCTCGGTCACGCTCCCGCTCCGGTCAGACTCGGAGTGACTGAGAGCACCGACATTGACCACTTCAAAGGGGCCATCAACTTAAGGAGAAATTTAATCTCAATAACGTTGGTACGTCTCGCATAGTTCTTTTGAAGGTGAGGATCTTCTTTGCCGTCGTATCTGTGCTACAAACCTTTGCCACTGCACACACTAATACTTAATGGACAATGACCACAAGAGATTAGATTCGGCCAATTGAATTACACTAATTTACATTATAGACCATATTGTGTCTCCTTTCTCCTCGATATCGTACTCTAAGATGGCAACTCACCAATGCGACTGCTTCGTCCCGGCGAACGAATGTATTTGAAAGGAGGGCATAAGTGCTGTGGATCTTGAGACTCAGCTGCCTGAGCTCTTTGTCTAAATCCTTGATTGTTGCCTCGAACTGTGAATGATTCTTCTGTCTGCAGGTCATGACCGTGACTGGACGCATTACAGGTATTCCCCAATGTGGTCATACCTGATAGCAATCGACGCTCTGACCACCATGTTATGTTGTTCAGGTGTGGGCGGCGGCCGTTGCATGTGCAATCAAGGTACTCTGGATCAGTTGAAGTTTTGTTTTGCATCGGGGGGCGTTGTTCTTAAGCTGTCACTTTAGTGGAGGAGGGTCCGGAAAACTCATTTTGTTTGACAAAGGCGCATATGAGGGCATGGACCTCAAGTGCCACATGCTGCGCTATCCCCAGGGTACGAACTCGCTGGATGCCGCCCTCCTTACCTATAACAACATCCAACTCTGGGCCAGCAACTCCATCCCACGCACTGCATCCATGGAATCATCGAAGGGAGAGACTGGGCACGGAGATGGAGAGATTGTGCCTTAGGACATGACGAATTAATAGTTGAATCCACGTCTAGGTTCTCGGCATTCTGAGATGGGGAGCCATGAGGGTAACGGCGCGGCTCGTTGAATTTGAGGTGGAGTTGAGAATCTTCATTGAAAGTAGGCAAGTGCAAATCGGTCTACCACACAATGACATAGTCAGAGTTACTACACATCAATATACGGCAGTAGAATTCACCGAAGTTGCAGACTTGCGGTAAGTCGATAGGAGCCAAGTCATGTTACTATGCAATGATGGTTTCTTAATCCCTTCCTCAGGCTTCAGCTTGTTGACAGTGAAACTGAAATCGGGACATCCAAAGTCTCAACTCCGAGTCCACTCTATCAGTAAGGTCTGTTTGTTCTGAGCGTTTCCTGAGGCAGTGCAGCATTAGAGATGTCAGGAACCGCTCTGCCTCGTGGGAAGCTCGTGCATTACAGCGGGCGTCAACGCCATTGTGTCTCTTTCTCATACGACTATCATCCAGATTGGTGCGGCACTACCACACCTCACGCAAGTGCTAGCATAAGTGACTATGGAGCCTCTGCAAGCATTAGTCGTTCATGCTTCAGCTTTGACAGCAATTGCTCATGGACTACCAGTACTCCCTGTTCTTCGTTTGCGTTCGGATGTTGTGGATGTTGATTCTACTACCACCGATGTCATTGACACCATTCTAACCATCACAAAGGAAGCTAGCCAGATAACACAGCAAGTACCCTATCTTCGGGGCCTCTCAGGGATCATCTTGCAGATAATCAAGATCAAGGAGGTGAGAGGTACTCATTATTCACAGAACAATTAGTCTTGACTTGAATGGGCAGGATATTGGATTCAACAAGGCAAGATGCCAGGAACTCATTGACAAAGTATTGCAAAGGTCTCAAATTGTCTTGAATGGGCTCCTTCGTGTTATGTCCTCACACAGAAGGGATCACTTGAAGGAGATGGAAGGTAAATTGACTGAATACAAAAAGTGTGTGCTGCTGCCTATAATCTCTGACCTTGTTATTGATTGGAATGCTACTTCCCTAGTCTTCTTGTCAACATCCTTCAAGTGCTGAAAGGATACACATCAAAGGGCTTCATGCATAATGCCTTTAAAAGGATATCAAGGTTGGATGATCTGAATAGGCATGATCGTTTGATTGATAACTTCAATACAAACTTTGCAGTATGTTTCACTGCACATGATACTAGTAGTGCTACATACTTATCTGCATCAACAGACCAATCTTGCCATCAATAATGAATTTGCAATGCAAGAATTACAAGCTGGTGTGTTAAGCATCATTATACAGCCTTCTTCAGCCAACCTTCAGTAAGTTAAAGTCATGAATGTTCAATACTGACATGGTATTGAAAATTATATGCAGGTCTGTTATCTATAAACCAATTTTACCACCACCACCTGCACTCATGGTAGGAAGAGACCAGGAACAATCTCAGGTTGTTAGAATGTTATTGAGTCACACACAAGTCTGTGTTGTTATTCTTGGAGCAGGTGGGATAGGAAAGACCACACTGGCTCTTTGCATTCTACATGACCCTCAAGTTGTTGATAAATATCAACAAAGGTACTTTGTCTCCTGTGAAGCTGTCTCTTCAGTTTCAGTCTTACTTGGAGAAATTGCCAATGTTTTGGATATTCCAGTGTCACAACGTGATGAACATTTGTACCATGTGGTTCTTTCTGCCTTGCATCATCAAGCAGTCTTATGCCTTGACAACTTTGAGACTTTATGGGAAGATGATGCTGTTCAAACAGAGGCAGAGGAGTTTTTGTCTCACATTACTAGGATTCCTCAGTTGGCAGTAATTGTTACAATGTGTGGTACACAACGACCATTTGGTATTTCATGGTCAAAACCCTTTCTTCCACCTCTAAAGGAATTAGATGTGGACAATTCAATCCAAATGTTCCAAAGAATGGAATGTGGTCCATTGGATGAGTTTGTAGAAAGTTTGCTACAAGAGATAAATGGTATTCCACTAGCCATCATGCTTATTGGCTCTCTCTTGCAAGAAGGCAATGAGACCTCACAATCATTGTGGAGTCGCTGGAAGAAGATGCACACAAAGGTAGTGAAAGTCAATTACAAAACAAGATTATCCAATCTTGATGCCTCAATTCAGTTGTCAGTATATAGTCCAAGGATGCTAGCTGACAGGAATGCTGTTGATGTTCTTGGAATGCTTTCACTTTTGCCAGATGGATTTCCAGTTGGGAGTATTGATGATTTTCAGAAACATTTACCATCAGCTATTGATCTGCACATGCTACTTCAGACATTGAAAAGAGTATCACTTGTGCATATACATGGAAATCCTACTTCAGATCAGAGTCGCCTTTATATACTTTCACCAATTCGGTATTTCTGTCAGACAAGCATACAGTTACCAGAGAGCTTGAGAAGTAGTCTAATATCTTTCTATATGGAGATTGCCTATAAACATGAAGACAAAACTAGTAGTGCATCCCATAAGATAGTTCCACTTGAACTTCTCAATATGCATGCAGTATTTTTACATGCATACAAGGAGGGAAAAGTCAATGACCAACTTCTTGAAGCATCTATTATATATACAAAGTGGTCAAAGTATGTTGGTAAACCTGTTGCAGAGATTATGGAATGGGCTTTGAAGAGCAAGGAGGGGTCATTAAACATTCATGCCAACTGTGCATCATATTTGTCAGAAGTGTATATGTACTGTGGCAAGTTTAAAGAAGCAGAGGCAACCTTGAAGAATGCTGTTGATCTTCACAAACAGGCCCAGGATGTTCTTGGAGAGGCAAATGATTTGCAGAGGCTTGGAGATCTGTACTTGCATCAAGACAAGTTAGATGAAGCTGAAATATCCTTGAAGCATGCTGTTGATCTTCATAAACAGGCCCAGGATGTCCTTGGAGAGGCAAATGGTTTACGGAGCCTTGGAGATTTGTACTGGCAACAATACAACCTAGACAAAGCTGAAGTGTCCTTTAAGCATGCTGTTGACCTTCACAAACAGGCCCAGGATGTTCTTGGTGAGGCACATGATTTACAAAGGCTTGGATCTCTGTACTTGCGACAAGACAAACTAGATGAAGCTGAAGTGTCCTTGAAACATGCTGTTGTTCTTCACAAACAGGCCCAGTCTGTTCTTGGGGAGGCAAATGATTTACGGAGCCTTGGAGATCTGTACTTGCGACAATACAAGCTAGATGAAGCTGAAGTGTCCTTGAAGCATGCTGTTGATCTTCATAAACAGGTCCAGGATGTTCTTGGTGAAGCAGAAGATTCACAGAGGCTTGGAGATTTGTACTTGCAACAAGACAGGCTAGATGAAGCTGAAGTATTTTTGAAGCATTCTGTTGATTTTCACAAACAGGCCCAGTCAGTTCTTGGAGAGGCAAATGACTTGCAGAGCCTTGCAGACCTGTACTTGAAACAAGACAAGCTAGATGAAGCTGAAGTGTCCTTGAAGCATGCTGTTGATCTTCACAAACAGGCCCAGTCTGTTCTTGGAGAGGCAGATGATTTGCAGAGGCTTGGAGATCTGTACTTGCAACAGGACAAGCTAGATGAAGCTGAACTATCCTTGAAGCATGCTGTTGATCTTCACAAACAGACCCAGTTTGTTCTTGGAGAAGCAAATGATTTGCAGAGGCTTGGAGATTTGTACTTTCATCAAGACAAGCTAGATAAAGCTGAACTATCCTTGAAGGATGCTATTGATCTTCACAAACAAGCCCAGGATGTTCTGGGAGAAGCAAATGATTTTCAGAGGCTTGGATCTCTGTACTTGAAACAAGACAAGCTAGATGAAGCTGAAATTTCTTTGAAGCATGCTGTTGACCTTCATAAGCAATCCCAGAATGTTCTTGGTGAGGCAAATGATTTGCAGAAACTTGGATCCCTGTACTTGCAACAAGACCAGCTAGACAAAGCTGAAGTATCCTTGAAACATGCTCTTGAGCTACACCAGAATATACAGTCTTCTCAAGGGGTAGAAGCTGATAAAGTTTTGCTTAACAAGGTAGAGAAGTGTATAGGTAGTGTTCATGTATAAGTAGTGTTTAACAATATGAATACCAATTATATTCAATTGCAGTGTTATTTGTGTCATTCAAGTGTGATCTAACTTGAACTACCCCTGACTCAAACAGACAGACAGACAAAAAAGTTAGAAATTTCTGAACTGGCATATAACTAGCAAAAACCCAAGTTACCAACTTAATCCCAGCCCTAGTCATGAGGTCATGATGTTATCATGATCCAAGATTACGTGCTAGAGGGTCACTGCTCTGCATGGCAGATCGAGTTCTCTAGGGAAATTAGTTAGTATGTAGCTGGCCTAATAACCAGAGTCAATCTGACCGATATAGCTTGAAGGGATTAGTGCTGTTCAATATGGCTGTTCAATACACACACATTGCGTTGTGTGCGTTTCCATCAAACCACATTAACCACTAGTGCAAGATGCCACCTTTCCCAAGCGAGCCTATGGATAGGCCATGCCTGCCTTCGCAGTATGAATTGCTATAATGGACATGGACATTAGTTTCTCCGATAATATATGCGTTGATAAATTGTTCATACCGGAAGTAAAGCAGTTAAAAGAACGAATCAATGAGACGTGTTTTGGGTCAAGAACGTACGTGTTGAACGGGAATGCCTGAAAATCACAAATTGCCGAAATTAGGATTTCGAAGAAGCGGAGCACGGTAGAGATATATACATACCTTCACAGGGTCAATCGACACCGCATGGATCTGGTTGTTAAACACGTGTAGATTGGATGAGCCGCTAGTCGCAAAGTTCCATGCGATAGGCTATACGGAGGCACCAAACTTCAATCAAAGACAATCCTACAAGGCATCGGATACACGGACGTACCTTCCAAAGTTTCATATCCCGAATAACGCCCCCGGAGATTTTGCTGAACGCGATGCCATGTGGACGGTTGACCTGGTTTTGTGCATCCCACCACTACACCAGGATCAGAAGGGTTATGGTTCTGAGAAAGAATCACTGAGATGCACCGCTTGCCCGTGGCCGTCGATCCATCCCCAATTGGGATCTAGGGATCCGCAAAGAGTAACGTTGCTTCCGCCAGTGAAGGTGAGCCTGAGGTATAATGGTGAGCGGTTACAGGAGGCGAAGATGAGTGACACGATACCATGAACCAGGGAAACTCTAATGTTATACGTGAGTGAGTGAATGCACGTCTGTTGAGAGGGTTCACTTTAGATGCGACGATCGCTGTCAGGAAGAGAAAAACATAAGCAACGCGCTACTACCGACGCGTCATCATCTTCCACACACCTTGAATAGTAGGAATATCCGTCGGATATGTCAAGTTCCCTTCAATTCGAATCTCTACGTTGTTCAGAACCGGAAACTTGATGGGAGTGAAAATGTTGTACGTGACGCCCCGCTGGAACAAGATGGTAGAATCCGAACTGTAGGCTGCCAGTGCCGCCGTAAGACCAGGTGTATCGTCCTGACCGGCTGCATGAGGGACAACCAACGTCTTCGTTGCAGAAACCGCGACACAGGCGTATGCGAGAAACGCGACCGTGACATAGGTTGGGAGCAACATTTTTTTTGGAGGAAATCACAACGACTACTACTCATACTTGCTTTATACCGGGTTCATTGCGTTGTACGTTGTAACGGTTGCCGTGGAATTATTCTTCAGAAAAAAAATTCGTGCAGTGGCAGCCTGAGATCATGTGAATTTTGTTGAGCGGTCTGTCGGGCTTGTTTAACTGTAAGTGTGGATTTGGCAGGATATGGGCCTGGGACTGTGGGCTATAAGGATCTTCCGAGTTCGAGTCCAACTGTCCAACGCGAGGCTGAATCAGAACGCGATGTTCGTTGACAAGGGTCATTTATTTATAGTTCTGAGTCCGAATCGACGTACCATACTATTTCAAGTTGGCATTTCGTTGAGATTACTCGAGGTACGTTGGATCCAGTCGTTTGATTTATGGCCGTTGATTCAGAAGAGATGTTCCCAGTTGACTCATATACGATGGGCGCGCGACTGAGTCCCGATGGGCCGATTCTGGGTCGGTGTTTTTCGTTGAAGTTATCACGTTAGGTCGACTCGTTGCGCCCATGGGCGTTATCTTTCTTTGCGGTCGTCATCGTCATTGTCACAGCTCTGGATCCTCGGCCTATACAAAATTGGAATGGGGTTGCTCGTGCACCGTAGATCAGGACCCCGAACTAGTTGATCAGCAACCTCCCTTGGCTCCTATTGCGATGAACTTCCTTCCAATACATAACTCCGCTACTCGCTCCCACCATTCGTAATGCCTGAAGAGCAGACCTTAGAGGTTTGGTGCCTTGTCGACCTCGGTCACGCTCCCGCCCCGGTCAGACTCGGAGTGACTGAGAGCACCGACATTGACCACTTCAAAGAGGCCATCAAGGAGAAATTTAATCTCAGAGACATTAACACATCTCGCATAGTTCTTTTGAAGGTGAGGATCTTCTACACGCTAGCATAACGATTCTGGTTGACGTGCTCCTGACTCCATCGTTTTTGAAGGTGCATTTGTATTCATGGGTCCCTTATTTCCATTGCGGCTAACTCGTGTCCTGCAAGCTCATCAATCCAGAACCTGTTGGCCCAGACGCTACTCTCGCGGTTCGCATTAGGTCGCGAGGTAACAATGTGAAGGCGTTTGCAATAAGGTTGAGCTCCGAAGAGAAGGTGTTGCAGCACTTTCCGGAACCTCGCGCAGGCCAAGTGCAGGTTATAGTAGAAGTCCTACCCGCAAGTAAGCCCGTGCTTTGTCCTGTCAGTTGTACAACGCTAATCAAAACACCATCCACCCCCTTCGTCCGTTTCAATTTCCTTTTCTCCGACTGCTCCTCCCTTCTCTGTTCCAGCTAACGATATAAAGGCAAACCTACAGAAGACTCCAAATTTGTTATTGCCGTCGGAAGGTGTGACGCTCTCATGTCAGAAGATTACAAAACAATTTATTTTGACATTAAAACAGCCGATTTGAGCATATTGCATGACGCTTTGCAAGAGATTGACAACCGCCCTGTCTGGTATTCAAATCCCCATAACATGGGTTTACTTCCGTTCCCCATGTTGTACTGCCGTCTACCCACACATCGGTTTCCTTTGAGGGAGCAACCGGCGAAGGCGTTTGAGTATATGGGCCGTGAGTGTTTTGAATCCCTCTGGGTTGCTGTTCAATCACTTCGGATTGGTTCGGGGTCTTCTCAATTACTCCTCCACGGAAATATGGGATGTGGAAAGTCCCACATGCTCGCGGCCTTGGCGTGCCTCCTTTTCCGCCTTGGAAAGCGCCCGGTATATATACCCGATTGCCAGCAAATGTTGTTGGATCCTCTATCCTACATCCAAAGCGCATTGCTTTGCTCATTCGCTGATGCTTCCTCTTTTTCGCATCGTGAAAAGATTCGATCTTTTCAAAACATTAGCGACGCATTGGATTTCTGCCGTAATTTCGATGCGACGCATCTGTATTTCATCATTGATCAGATAAACGATGAGGCACCCAATGCAGATTTAGTGCCGAATCATGAGAAGGAGTCTCTCTTAACCTTCTTGCGGAGAATCCCCCTTGGTCACTACAGCATTGCTAGTTCCTCGGCAAACTATAGGACGGCCCGACGTATGGCACAAGGTAAAATCAAGGTCTCAATGATGGGTGGAATGTCAAAGGTGAGAAATCTACCTTTGATTGCCATGTCTCTCGATTTCAATCCGCTTCTGTTTCGCAGGAGGAGGTGGAACAGTGGTGGGTTCATCATTGGGACAAACTGCCCATTTTCAAATTCAAGCACGACAAGGATAGAGTCGAAGACCTAACAGGATGCATTCCTCTTCTCCTTCGACCCCTTTTAGAGTGGAGAGGCCAGGATTTCTCCAAGGTAGAACAAAGCTTTTGGCTCCATAAGGACCTTGCAGTTGTGAAGCAGGACATTTATGACTTTGCTAATAAAATGAAAGAAATTAAAGGTGCTCAGAACTATGTATCGTCAGTGCGTTCTTGTCCGCCTCGCCTAACCATGCTGATACCTTTACCTAAGACACCACATCGAAGCACTCTTCGCTTGCTTATCAGGTTTGGTGCGCTCGATTCCGGCGGAATGGTTTGACGACCGGTATTTCTGGCAGGATGAAAGAACCGGCCATTGTCATTACACATGTGGTCTTGCCAGGGAAGGTGGTGCAATGACCATTCGTAACGCGAAACCCGACCAATTCCTTGATGAGGTATGGCTCAACTCGCTCCACTTTTTCGAGGACAACCCGGTCGTTGTTGGATTCATCGTGGAACAGACCTGCCTTAGCGTCATCTCAAGTATTGGCTTCCATAATGGAGATCTCCATTGGAATTCTGTAAAATCTAAGCTATTCTCTGGCGATATTTTTTACTCGATCTCTTTGGCGGCTTCGGAAACGTTGTATATCCCCGATCGGTGGAATAATAAGGACATCGATGCCATCTATGTCCATGTTGACGAGAGGAAGAAAACCGTGCTGGTAGTACCCATTCAGGTCTCCGTCAACCTTTTCCACAAAGATTCCGAAGCCCTTTTTTATGCTGATTGGGAACGATGGGTGAGGCGCTGTGAGGGTTATACTCTATCATCCACGTTTGTCTGGATTGTTGAACACAAGCGTTCTTGGAAGATTGTCGAGGAGCATTTGAGATCTTTAAGGGGCGGTAGTACGGGGTTGATTGCTCCACGGCACAAACGAATGTATGTTACGGCGGGTGACTTGTACGAACCCCTTGGTCAGCGGCTCGAGGCTCGTCATAGGAGACTGCAAAGTAGTAAGAGTTTGCCTGTGCAGCTTGCGTTTTCCTCTGACGTACGATACGAAGCAAAGCAGCCGAGTTATAAGATGATCATCAATGAGTCTGCGAGGCATAATGTATGTTCGCTGTCTGGCAAGCCTGCGTGCATAAGGTCGGCTCTTCTAATTTCGTTGTTATTCACAGGGCATGGAAGAGGAAATGATTGACGAAGATTTTGGAAAGGCAACTGAGGAATCATGTAAGAGCGCTGTGGTGGAAGCTCAGTCTATTGTGAAGCAGACTCGTTCTAAAGGGAAGGCAGCTGAGAAAATCAAGGTTTGACACCTCCATCCGTGGTATGAATAGGGAAAGCTGAACGCAGTTGCAAGGACAATGACAATGACGGGTCTTACAAACATTCAGGTGACACAATGGTGCTGGGTGCTGGGAATGAAGACTGGGATGATAGAAAGGAGGAAGCCAAGGGTGATTATGGCGAAGGGTCGAGCAAGCGCAAGGTTCGCTCAGGCTCTTGGCCGGCTTTCCTTCCTTCCGTTCTGATTTACGATCGCACAGAGGGCACTTCCATCTAGAGTCGAGAGCAACAAGAAAGTTAAAACCTGTATCCAGACAGATGAAGAGACTTGTCGACAAGGATAATGAGGATGAGTAGAAATCGAATGTGCATGATGGTAGAGAAGTAGTGCTATCTATGACTCTGATTCTGGAGCATTCTTTGGGGTTGTCATCGTCATTATCATAGCTCCGTACTGGATGTTCGCCGTTCGGTCTATACAAAATTGGAATGGTTGCGAGTGCGGTGTACAGGGGTTACGTGAGACGCTTAACTTCCGACTATACTTTAATGACGGATAAGGTTATCACCTCGTTCTTGGGATGGGTCTCCAAGCTTCAGGCCATGCCTCAACCTAGGCACTCCTAACATCGAAAACAGAGAGGACGGGAAGGGTTGCCTCGATCCGTGTTCGCTTGAAGTGGCGATGCGTGAGTTGAATGAGCGATGGTTTTGTTTCCAGGCTGTGTTTCAAGCTCCAACGATGGGGTGAGGGTTAATAATAATTTTAGCTGATTGAGAACCGATGGACTCACTTTGAAAAATGTAACACCCAGTCATAACGGTGGTCCCTTCCAAGACGGTCTACCGTCTTGGTTCCTGTCAGACAGCAAGCACTCATAATTCATCATCTTCAACCAATATTCATGAATTGCTAGCCCTTGGTTGCATGCCAGTAGAGCGTCAGGTGATAATTGTAAGGCGACGTCCGTTTACATTCTCATCTCTCATTCCAGAAGAGTGATTTCCAGAATATATGCTCATAAATTACATGCCACAAGTCAAGCCTCACAAGCCCTGTGCCGTAGCGACGAACGTCCCATCCAGACACTGGAATCCAATATCGGTCGAAATCTAACAAAACAAACACGTCGAGTCAGCTCAGCTCACTGCGGACTGTGCTCCAGAATGATAAGCAGGCAAGACTCACAGCGGCGGGATTGCACATGACAGTGACGGGGGCATAGTCGGTAGTCACAACAGAGATCTGCTTTACTAGAGTGTTGGATACTTTAAGATCACCCCCAGCCAAAGATGAGCTTCATTCCCAACCACGGAGAACAAGCAAACGTACCAGTATTAGGGTAGATATCGAAAATGACGACTTCCTTTCCAGTAGAACCAGACACAACTGGCCCAGCAGAGCTGTTCATATTGTGGGTGATGACACACGAGAGGCAAGGTAAATAGGGGGACATACTCGTCGAGAGTGCCGGAGAAACCCTGAAACAGGAAGTCCTGTAGGTGGGTGTTCTGCGTGCTCGTCGTGTAGGGGTTGGTACCAGTCTGTCATCGTGGGTTAGACAATCATCTGGTGTATTTTATCATAACGGAAAGGAACGTGCGTTTTGGTCCCAGTAGCTGGTAGTTGATGCTCATTAGCTTGTGATTCTGACACCAGCAGTGAACAAACATACTTCTGCGTGATGTAGATCTAGATGGGAAGGGAAGAAAAAAGAAAGATGAATGAGGGAATGGGACTTGTAAATCGTAGAGTGCTTACAGGGAGCCGAACTTTGTCGAGCGTGATATTTTGGTAGGTGACACTGATAAGCAATGGTGTATTTTTGAGATTAGCACATACATCAGCAATGTAGACATACTTTTGAGCCAAACCTTGGCCCCCGGACCAGCTCTTGAAACGGGCACCATATACCGAATTTTTCTGGTTTCCAATATACAATTAGTTGAGACGAATATTAGAGGTGTCCCCTACCATGACGACGTTCTCAATCCTAAAATATCACAAAATACATATCAAAAAACAATCACGATCATGATAGACTGACAGAACATTCGCTACGCTTGCAACTTGGCCATCCTTCCCAAGCGAACCTATTGACAGGCCGTGCCCACCTTCGCAGTATGAATTGCTATACTGATCATTAGCTTGTAGATAATATATATGGCCTTTCATAGCTGTAGCATACCGGAAGTGGATATTTTTGGCACCGCTCCCCACGGTGAGGCAGTCGTCCCCGTTTACAACGTAGTTGTTTTCAAAAAGCAAGTCGGTGCCGGTGGCAGAGAAGGCTGCGGATGATTTAGTTGATATAGGAGGACTAGAGAGGAGATGGTACATACCATCGCTGTATTAAGAGCAGTTGAAAGAATAATTAATTGGACAAAGGTCAGTCCAGAACACCGGAAAAACGTACGTGTTGCTTGGGGAGGCCTAGAATCACAGTTTAAGGAATTAACAATAAATTGAACGTGGGAACGATATGTATGTACCTTGGCTTGGTTGGTCGACACCGCGTAGATCTGGTTGTTGAATATGTGTAGATTGGACGAGCCGCTCGTCGCAAAGTTCCATGCGATTGGCTATTCGAAGGGCAACAAAATAAAACCAGAACCAAAATTCAGCCACGAGAATCCCACAAGGTGTCACGTACGGACATACCTTCCAAATCTTCATATCACGAATAACGCCGTTGGAAATTCCGCTGAACGAGATCCCGTGTGGGCGGTTTTTCAGAGTCTTCGCATTCCACCACTGATGTAGGAAATGACCCATATCAGGGCCTCGTGGTTTTGAGCAACCAGGATAGATATAAAAACATACCGCTTGACCCTGGCCATCTATCCACCCCCAATTGGGGTCCAGGGAGCCGCGGAGAGTAACATTACTTCCACCAGTGAAGGCGATCCTGCGGTATAACTGTAAGCGGCCAAAGTGGAAGAAGGTTGGGTATTATTTTACCAATGACCAGGAAAGCTCTGTTATTAATACGTGTACAGATTAATGCCCGCTGCGCACAACTCTGTTGACAGAACTTACTGAAGATGCGACGATAGCTACCATGAAGAGGAAAACATAAACAACGCACGGGGATCAATTCATCATCGTCTACATACATTGGATAGTAGAAATATCCTTGGGATACGTCAAGTTCCCTTCAATTTGAATTTCCACGTTGTTCAAAACGGGAAACTGGATTGGGGTGAATATGTTGTATGTGACACCGCTCTGAAACAAGATGGTAGAATCCGAACTGTAGGCTGCCAGCGCCGCTGTGAGAGAAGGTGTATCGTCCTGACCAGCAGTATGAGGAACAACGAATGTGGTAGTTGCAAAGACCGTGACACAGGTGTGTGCAAGAATCAAGACACACGCTGCGAGAAGCATTTTTGGAAGATACTGAATTATATGCTTGATTTACACCATGGTCATCGAGCTTTATATTGTAACGGTTGCCTAGGAACTTGGACGAAATTCAACCTGTAGACCATGAGAATATTTGTTGGCGTATATCATGGTATTGCGCGGTAATCCGGACCTGTTAAAGGGGAAAATTGGAGGAAGGATGTCAACGAGCAGGGCTGTTACAAATTTTAGATAGAGTCTACTACCGAGTAGAGCTACATTAGTCGGAAGCCAATTGGCAAAGCTGAAGATTTTTGAAAAACAAGTTGAACAGATACAATGATTATGTAAGATACTCACTTCCGAGTCCGAGTCTGAACTTCTTGTGGAAGCACAACTTGTAATGATTCGTGCTTGCCAATTCTCGCCATAACCAACTGCCCCGGACTTAGAGGTACCCCGGAGAACCTTCCGAAAGTTACCAGAGTTATCCCTTGGCCAGCGACCACCAACAAACGTAACAACCGTTCCGAATTCACATTGTTCTGCCGAAATCTTCCCGATTTCTGATGACTCTGATACGCTCTGTTGGACAGGACTGGCAATTGCAACGAGCGTTCGACGGAAGGACACGGGAAACGAGATATGCTGCAGATGATATATGACATCATGATGCAACGTCGCGAAGTAATCGCAGATGTTTTGAATCCTCATGGCTCCACTCCGAGTGGTCAGTGCTTTCGTTAAGTTATGTCTCATCTGGACCTAATTACTCCTGGCTAGTCAAAAGTGCGCTCTTTTGAAAGCCCTCAGGATCCGGAAAAAAGCTGGAGCAAAGTGGAGGGACGCATGGTTTCACAAAGGCGCTCCCTACTACTTACACGCATCTTCAATTGCTTGTTGATATGGGATCCGTGAGAATGCGACGCGTCCCTGGTTGCTTTGATAAATTGGTAGGGAAGGATGAAGTTGTTCGTCGCGCAGCAACGGACGGGCTGCAGTACTGTGGCAGTTCCTGTCATTGGAATGGTAGAGACTGAAGTGGACAAATCAGCTTCTTATTTCCAGCGTTCTGTCGTCCCTCAATCTATGTTACGAGTTCCACTCCACACTGCAATTTCCAGTTGCCTTTTTCGTGTTCTATTTCTCGCCCATGCCATGTGAAGAGTCTGGTGATATGTCTGTGCTCAGTCTGGCCTTTTGCCTAGACGATCTAAGCCCAGCGTTGGCGGAACAACGTTTACAACTAGGCCGAGGTGGAGGGTGCGATTACTCCGAGTTAAGCCCTTGTTGAGAAAGCCTTGTGACTTGTCTTACGGATTTTTTCATCGCTTTCAAGACCTTAGACAAATCGACGAGTGGTATCCACATGCGCTAACAATTTGCATATGTATCTGTCTGATGCCACCCAGACCAAACTGGCGTAGCGTGGTATCTGTTAATTCCAGTAAAGCTTCAAGTATGATGAGAGACAGTTCAAACTTTCAACGAGCGCCGGGCCAGGGCCCAGGACCCAGGTATCGGAAGTTAATTTCGGTGGTAATAATTCTGACAGACTCAGACAGGTCATCGGTTCTGACGATGTCAACATGGCTCAGCGCAACCGCATAACGTGGATAGCTGAACAACTTGAATTGAATGGAATCCAGCTGCACATTGTACACCATCTATTTAACAAACATATTGATAAAAATACAATTCTCATAACCAACATCAATCTCGTTAACCCACCCAAGTAGGCTCGACTTCCCACTTCGCCCTTGGCTTGTAATTCAACCCTTCAGTCTCCATCCGAAGCTTGACAGATCTGTGTACCTTAATACCACCCGTATGCTGTCTTGGTATCGTTCTACCGCGGCCCCGGTTAATTCTGACAGAAATTATGATCAGCAATCGGGTCATCCCTGTATGTGTTCATAAGAACGTACAATACCTCTTGAGCCCAAGAATCATCATCCTGCTGGAACCGCATGTTCTGAGGGATAAGTTCTAATATCCACCAAGTCTTGGAAATCTTGAGCATATCGTTCATTGGGCTCCTTGCGTCTGCAAGATCCTCTTCCTCTTCAGAGACGAAGTCAGAGGTATCTACGAGCCCAATACCTGCGCCACCTGAGAGCATTTTGTATTCAAGTCTCGGTGTCGCAGACAGTGTTGTGACGGGAGGAGGGCGAGGTTTAACGACTGGATAGAGGCTGTCTGGATCTAGGCCCACAACCTTGAACAGGTCACGATGGAAGAGGATGCCGGTTTTCAGCAGGAAACATTGGCGAAGCATCCATCGAAGGGGGATTCTCGCTAGCTTGTGTCGCAACTCGTTCCTGACGGCGCCACCTCCGACATCTAGCAGTGGAACAGAACAAGTAAATTCAGGTGGTTAGTTGAACACTTATTAGATCGCACCGCAATGACAGCCCGAAAACCAAACTTCTTCTACATCTGTGAAATGATCGCCGCCGTGCGCGTACAGCTGCTCGAGATCGCGCAATGATTTCTCGCGACGATGTTTCGGGCGTGGCATTGCACCACGTTTCAATCCAAGTTGGAGCTCTTCATGTGTGGGTCGATTCCAGAAATTGGGCCTGAACCGCACCCGATGTTCATCCAGTGCAATCGCATGCCGGAAATACTTGACATGCGTATTGGACGTGGTAAACGGGAGTCGTTTAGGAATCATGCCAACAGAACCTACAGTCTCCCTTTATACAGCTTCAGTAAATCCTTGACGTACAGCAGAAGATGAAGAATTACCAGACACCGACAAGTTCAATGTCAACATCGATAGAGAATGCCTTCTTAAATGCTGTACTCTGCCGCCATCCAATCTCGTCCTCACGGGAGTACATCTTGTAGGCAAAGGGTACCTGTTGATGGTTGGACTTCGGAAGAAGGCCAACCTGATCGGATTTAGGTCGTTCAGTCTACATCGCATGTTGGAGAAGAATGACCTTGTGTATCCTTCAAACAAACAACGTCAGTAAATGAAGTTGATGGAATGCCGATGCACATACATCCCGGCGAGCGCCTGCGCAGTATCTGCTAACTAGTGAGGTAACCGGGAAGGTGATGAAAAGGTGAACCTTACATGCACCACGGGAGAACCCTGGAAAGAGCACGTTATTTGCAAAACATATGTCCAGGCGAAATATCACCAACCAAAGATGAATATCTTGTCCCCCGCTTCATCTGCAGAAAACATGTGTCAAACAAGGTCGCGTAAGGCTTGAAAGGGGTAATCTACAATTTTCCATCAGGAATTCATATCCACCTGTGAAATCGTGAGAAACAAGTTGGACATATGACCATCGTAGAGTACTTACTCATGACGTGTGCATTCAGATGCACACCAATCATAGCATCCAGAGCCCTATGAACTTTGGCCATCATAGGCTTGGCTATTTGTGGGATAGTGTACGTCCCTATCCCAGCCTGAAAACACGTTTTAGTTGGAGACACGCCACATTATGGGAGGACATACCTGGTAGTAAACCAGCTGCTGTTTGGGATCATCTTTCTTCAGCAACGAGAAAAAATTAACGACATTTGAGTTCTGTTGGTCTTTAGGTGCTCAGCTATAAGCATTGGTGGTCGATCAAGGTACCAACGTCTTCATCGAATTGGTCGCCTTTGTTCATAACGGTCGGCATGGACGGTGTATTCAGACTTGATAAAGACTTACCTGTTCCGTCAAAACATAATACTAGCGTGCGATGCTCATGGGTCGGAGGTATTATATCGTCGTCGTAGAACAGATCACTGTAAGTATCTTCTCTCAATCCGCGGGGTGATGGTGTTTTGACGAATCCCGAACACTCGTCAAAGTGAGTTGCAGTGGTGGAGTCGATCGTCAAGCTTTTCTTGTGGGCTGAAGGCTGGGTTTCGTTATTTGCAGACATATGTGTGAGTGGGGGAAGAGGGATATAATCTCTGGATAACTCCGCATTTGAATATTTATTGTGGATGTTCAGGGCTTGGGAAGGGCTTTACTTCTAAGTGAGCTCGGGGCCTGAGCTTATTATTGACACCCAAAATGATCTAGACTGTTATCATGGAAGGGAACGAAGACCCGGTGAATTGTGATGGACATGGCAGCGTCGTATAATGCTGTGCGATAGCCTCATTTATTTGGTCGCTACGTGTGAGAGGCGATAGGATAATAAGCTGTTCATCAGGCCAGTCGTGACCATCGAGAAGCGCCCAGAACCTTAAAGAGACCTGGAAAAAGCGCTACGTCCAGTCATATCTAAGGAATGTAAGTTTAAAGAGGAATAGGAGCTAACCAGGTTGTGCATTGGTTTGTATCCTGGGTAGTTTCTGGGACTGGTATAGCTAGATGTTGGGCTGGCGGCTGATATGGCTATGCTTCCGACCGAGTCAGCAACATTTCTCATGCTCCCATTGCCAAAAACGGCGATGCTTCTCATGTGCCTAAGCCACAATCAACTGTTAATCTACATGTGTAAGATGCGAATACAAGGACTTACCCACATTTTAAAATAGAAAGTAAATTTGCAGCCAAAATGACACTAATGACATCCTCTGCATCTACAGAATCGGACACAGAACGCACCACAATGTCATATGTAGGTTTGTACGACGGGTGTTTCCCTTGTGTCCTGCCATGTTCTTCCATGTCTCGGCGACCTACAAGGCCTAAACCTCCTGACCGCAATTGTACATGACCTGAGGATCAGCAGATGCAACAAAACGGTGGAATAGAAGGATGTGCTGGACTGGTCATTGGGGTTACACCATCTATAATCCACCTGTCAACGAGAAGGAGCGCTCAGTGCCCCCAGTGGCACGTCGATGTTGTGGCCATCACATTTGGGTTGCAGGGAGAAACCGAGATAGAGAGCAAAGCTAGTAGCTTCGCCATGACCCGATAGTTGCACCTCAGGGTGGTTGGTGTTTCTCTTGGAGACGGATTTACACATTCCGTGGGGTGTTTAACCTTCCAAGTTTCTTCAAGAAATTTTCTGTAGCAAAGATCTTACAGCTGTTATCCGAAGTTCGAACGATAGATCCCTCCCAGTTTTGGTTGTGATAGTGTTGTAGTGATGGCATGGGGCCACTTGCGTAATCACGCCACCAAACATAAGCAAACTAGAACCTTAATAGCGATACTAAGTACTTACTACTGAGTATCTGCCGTAAAAGAGATCTAGAGTATTTGCAACCGACTGGCAATATCCGACCGCACATCTCTTACCGTTATCTTATCAAGATTTACCTTAAAGTTATTAGACTGGCAACCTTGCCTGTCGCAGACATACATATAAGGAAATAATGCACACATGTTCCCCACCAATACAAAGTTGTAACTCGAGGCGTAGGTGTGCTGTAGTATCACTCAGGCTGGGCTTGTGTGGAATAGAGCACTTCAGCAATCCCATTCAAAGTGGAACCGAACGGCCGAAAAACGCCAAGAATTATTCTGGAGCCTGCGACTCCACCTTCCACAAAATTTGGCAACACACGTGACCACGCGGCGTAGGTCGTCTCTGGTCGTCTTCGCGTTTTAAAGGAATTTCTGAGTTCTTATGGACATGTTTATGATGCACTACTCACGTGAGTTCAGCAACTTACTCAATTCGGTTGCACCACTTCGACCGAAACTTGCTCAGGAACGAGCGTTTCAAAAACAAGGTTTGACCAGTTTGCTGAAGTGCTCTAATATTCAAACAAGTCAAGATCGCCACCACGCATGATGTGGAGACAAAGAATTGTTACTTACGTATGAGTCATCACCAAAAGACATATTGGCCTGTAATCGTGGTTTCCTCTTTTCCCCCTCGCTACAAGAACTGGCACAACACATGTGTATCATGGTAAATTACACACTGGCAGAAGTCGATGATATTCGGGGTCGGGTTGTTCAAGAACCGGCATTCTGAATCTATTCATCGATCGCCAGGATCGGTAGCGATATGTTTCCGATCAGAATTCCACGCGTTATAAATAGACTTTGGGCGGGCTGCGCTTTGAAATCTAAATTTTCTACCGAGACAACTATTTTGCAACTATTACGGCGGTATCTTGGTATTGGATTCTCACTACCATCCACACATCATTCATACAGACCTCCCTCGAGCTATGAGGAGCAACGGGAATGAGAACACAGAGGCTGTCCAGAAGACACGTCGTAAACCGGGTCGAGTGTGCGTAACAAGTTTATACCATTACTCGAACTACCATTCAAACCGTGTTTACTTCAGGCCTACTTCTTGTGCCGAGTGCAGAAGACTAAAGCTTCGATGTGATAAAAACGTTTGAAGCCTCGAAGCCCCACGAAGTCTCGTCGTCTGACCAAAACGTTTCAGGTTCCGTGTGAGAAGTGCGTATCCCGAGGTTGCGGTTCAATCTGTCCGGAGGGTTCGTCGGATTCCTTCGATGAATATCTAACCTAGTTGAAAAAAGATTGCAGGGACCCTGGCACCTGGGAAAGGGAATCGGCTGGTTCTTGCCAACACAGAGGAGCTTCATGACCGGATTGAAACGCTGTGTGTACGAATTCGTGAACTTGAGAATGCACTTCGAACATTGCAAGAATCCGTGTCCCCAGACCCTCACCCCCTCTTGCAGCCGCCGCCAGGTATTCTTCGACCGATGATCTCCCAAACCGTGCAACTCTTGCCTCCTACACCATGTCCTCCATCGCACAACACGCCTTCGACGCCACACGCCGAGTCCCATTCACCATGCCCCGAGGATGAGAGCTTTGTCGATGCGTTTGGTGAGTAATCTCACAGAATGTTCTGTACATGTCCCTCATCTTGTGTTCTTTCTAGGTACATTGACGTTAGGACGTCGTGGGGAAAGCACCTTCTTCGGACAAACAGCCCGTGCCGAGGTCTGTTGCGTATATTATCTTCCTATCTGTTCAGTCGCTTATCTATTGTTCCTGATCAGTATCTGATCAGTGTAAGACATCAACTATGGTCACGGAATCGGAAGCGTTGATCGATCTATGGCAGGCACCCTCATTTTCGCAGTCCAGGACAAATACACCCCCAACCCGATTTTCCAAGCAATTCCCGGAGCCTGTCCTTCTAGGACCAGAGACTTCAGTCGAAGGAGTCGGCGAAGAACTCTTCCGGATGCTTCCGCCGCTTCCTGACGCAATCCATCTCTGTGAAGTCTATCGAGAACATGGGAAATACATGCAAGTTCGCCTCATCAGAAAATACGTCATATACTCAACCCATCCATAGGTTCGCGCCTATCCAACGAGACGAACTCTTCGAGGAAATCTTGGAGCCCATATATCGAGCAGAGTATGTACGAACCAGTATGAATTTCTCGTGCTATTTAATTTTTGGTCCAGTTCGTTCGAAGCGCTTCAATCATTTCACGCCTTGGCCGTGCTATTCGGCGTATTTTCCTTGGGCGCACTCTTTGACACCGATCGACAACCGTTCTCTGCCGAAGCTCAAGATTACTGTTATTTAACTCGCGTCGCCCTCAGCTCTAGTTCCCAGGTAACCCGGCTGTCCATTATGGGTTATGTCAGTGTATTCATGTTTTCTTGACCGACTCTTGCTAAGTTCATTCTCATTTAGTCGCTCGTTGCGCAATATCTCTTCTACAGTGATTGCGATTACACAAATTCAAATTCGGCATGGATGTATGTAGGACATGCCGTCAGATTGGGTCATAGTGTATACTCCTTGCCCGTTCTGCTGGGTTTTCAACTAATTTAGGCTGTCTATAGATTGGACTACGTGAGGCGTTGTTCACAGTTTGTTTACGATTCTTCGCATTTATAAGACGCCTACCCTAGATTTGGATAGCTCCCGATGGAAACTGTCTCAAGAGAACGTTCAGCGTCGCCGTCGACTATTTTGGCAACTATTTGTCATAGACACTGGGATCGTAAGTATGTCTCTTATAACACAAAGTTATAATGATTACTAACTCTGTTTTAGAGCTTCTGTTTCGGTCGACCGACGATAATGAATTCTTCATACATCGATTGTCCATTGCCTCGAGATACAGACGACCTTATCACGGATGGTGACAAGCAGATCAGCTGTATGTTTGCCCCGCATTAACCTTACCCTTTGGTGATAATGGATATTCATAGTTCATTTATGGACGCAGCAATATATGATGTTGCTACACTCTGTGATGGCTACCGCGTTCGGAGCAAAGCAGCCCTTGTATTCCGTCATCATCTCTCTCGACCGAAAGATTCGAGATTTTCCCGTTCCTGCTCTTTGGCGACCTGTGTGCGATACCCCTGAGGGGCCTGCACCCATTGCACCACCTGAGCTGCATATGCACCGTTGGCTTGTTATGTCCAGAAAAGAGATGAGTATGTCACATGCGTCTATCAGTCTTTTGTATCATCAGTATCTTACATGGTCCCAATTGCAGCGCTTTTAAGTCTTCATCGACCATACTTTACTCAGGCCTTAAAGGACATGCCAATGGATCTAGCAAGGCACCGATATATTCCTTCTGTGATAGCCATTTATAGATCGGCCTGGCGGATTATCGAGGGGCTGCAGCTTACCTGGCGACGCATCCCACAAGCTCTCGTGAGATTTAACTTAGCCTGGTCGCATGCGCTGGGCGCGGCCGTGAGTTATCACGACGATGACGTTACTTATGTTGACAAACCTGCCTTTCGTTCGGTTAGATTGTGATGTGTTTACTAGTAACTCGAGCTCCTACTTCAAACATGACACCATCTGCTTTAGCAGAGCTAGACACTGTTTTAAAACTATTCGAGGACGGCGCAGTTCACTCCCGAGGAGTGGCTAGGTTTCTTGTGAGTTTACTAGCTCTCCAAAGGTATTTGTTTACCTCTTGTTCTAGGACTCGATCCGAAACCTTCGGCGTAAAGCCCACGAGTCAGCAGGTCAAATGCAGACCCACAGCACAACAACTATTACTCCATCGGAGCTCGACCGTCTCAGTGGACAGACACACCTCTTAGCCGACATTGGGGCTCGAGATTCGGGCGACAACGGGCCCTCCGAATCCATCACACATACAGACTCACTTGAGATGCAGGGCCACAGAGTGGACATCGAACCTGATGTTTTCTCGCATGTGGATGGCGACAGCATGCATCCGACTATTGCACAAGATATGAACCGCTTCGACATGGGCACAGCTGCGTTCGGTGACCTCTTCCTCGACTTCTCCACTCCATCCTCCGTCCCTCAACTTCCTATGCCCGACTTACGGGGTTCCGATGTCAATTTTTACCTGACACCGCCCTTCCCAATGTATCCGCCGCCACCTACGAGCCAACACATCGCTGGGTTTGAGCAACACCAGCCTGCACCAGTTTTGGATGCGACATGGCAAAGTTTCGTCGAGCAGTTGGGGTTCTAATCACTCATCAGTTTCGTCCCGTCTATCGTCTGGTTTTCTAACTTAACTTCAGCTTTGCTTTCGCATTTTCTTGCATATATCTTTTTTGTAGGCACGTCATGTTGATACACTACCCGTAATACATACTAATGTGTAAAGCAGGGTTTAAAGATCCAGATCCAACAAAACTTCCTAACGAAGAATTACTCCCGGGGACCGGCCCCACAGTGACAGCTAGGGCCGCTCATGGATCCGAGGACGCTATAGCCCATCTTCGGCACGAGTATGGTGTTTACCCAATGTACCGCAGAAACGTCGGGGGGCATGAACGCGAGAGCGTGCTGCGCACTGGAGGTACTGGAGGGTGCCCGGTACCTGTCTTTCTTCGCGAGAAGGATATAGGGGAGATGATAACCGCAGTTATCATGACACCGACGAGATGAAGTTTACATACTTATGATCGATCGGTCCTCGGTTGAAATTGACCCTTGGGGTTATAACCTTTGTGTTATAACCTTTGTGATGTAATAGGACGGAACAATATCCTGAAAAGTTCACCGTTCGGAAGCATGAGAGGACCGACTTTGATATTCCGCAGTATGCTAGCAGCGATGTTTGCGTATGTTAGCAACTCCCTTCGGCCCGATTACATATTCCATGTTTTGAAGCTCTAGATCGGACGCGGTGGCCTGCAGTGTACTTCGCATTTGTTCTTGCTGGACCGTCCAACATCAAGACATCCACGAAGATTGCTAGCTAGGAGACAGCCAACGCCCTAATATTTGCTGTTCTTTAGCAAGTATCGTGCTCATCGAAAGTTGAACTCCTTGCCACGCGACGCGCATTTGCCACTGGCCGAGATGCCTAGGACTAGGGAGGAGAATAGCGAACTGGCTGGCCAGAAGATACGCCGTCGACTTGGCCGAGGGTGCGTAATCTTCTCATCTCTTGATTGACATTCACAAATTTGTTCCGTCATCTGCTCTAGCCCTACTTCTTGTGCCGAGTGCAGAAGATTAAAGTTTCGATGTGATAGAAAGGTTTAACACGAAGACACTGTTTCATTGTATTGCATCTAAAAGGATTCTAGGTTCCTTGCGCAAAGTGCGTGTCGAGAGGTTGTGGGTCCATATGTCCGGAGGGTCAGTCAGTTCTCTACCGTGGTGCCGGTGATTGAACACCGATTCTAGGAACTCTCTTACCTCGGAAGCAGAATAGCTTGGCTCTTGCAAGGGAGGAAGAGCTCCAGGACGAGATTATGGAGCTCCGCTCTCGTAACACTGACCTTGAGGATGCTCTCCGGTCGTTGCAAGCGTCAGTCTCGGCAGAACCTCACCCGCTGCTGCAAGCGTCGCCGGAAACTCTACATCACAACATGCCTAGCAGCGTAACGCAAAGCAGTAGCCACGTCACACCAGAACCAGAGGCCGAACCTTCTTCATCGACAGCCGAGGACGAAAGCTTTGTTGATGCTTTTGGTGAATTCCCTGCAAAACATACAAAGCTTAGCTCATACTTCTTGAACAAGGGACACTATCATTAGGGCCTTATGGAAGCAGCAGTTTCTTTGGGAAAACCGCCCGTGCTGAGGTCCGTCCTGTGTATCATCTCCCATGTCGAATCCTTGATCTCACCTTTCCTTTAGTATTTGATGTTGGTAAGACCTTCTGGCTAATATTTAAATCACCAACGTTGATGGATAGCAGGCATTAAGCCGACATCAATGCAGAAAAAATCCAATTCCTTCACAATCATCCAAGCAATTGGCAGAACCCGTATACCTAGGCATCGAGGTTCCAGATGAAAGACTTGCGCATGAAATCTTCTCTATGCTGCCCCCACTTTCAGAAGCGCTTGGTCTTTGCGAAGTTTATCAAGAAATTGGGAAATATATGTAGGTGTTAATTGTAACGAATTGATTTCATAACACCGAAGGCATGCAGGTATCTACCTGTCCCACAGGAAGAACTCGACGAGATTTTATTGCAGTCTTATCAAACACAGTTCGTGTAAATAATTGAAAGGTGAACCACCCACTACAACATATTACCCAGGTCATTCGAAGGAACTATTCCTGGCCAACGCTACCATGGATTGGCATTGATGTTCAGCATATTTGCTATCGGTGCATACCTTGATGTTGATCAGCGATTACATTCAATGGGAGCTGAGGAATATTACCGCTTGGCTCGTACCTCGCTTGGTTTCGACCTAGGGACAACTCAGGTGTCCATCCAAGCTTATGTGAGTAAATTTGTGCTCAGCCGATAGACCCATCTGAGACTGTGTCGGTGCAGCTGCACATTGCAAAATACCTCTATTACAGTGATAGTGAATCCACAAAGTTGGACTTATCATGGATGTACATAGGGCATGCTGTCAGGTCGGGTCAAAGTGTATGTTTCATTTATCTGTATTTTCTCATTTTTACTTATTCATGGATCTGTAGATTGGGTTGCGTGAGCTATTACTATTTGGACGCACCATCACCTTTCTCAAATATACGAATCTTAGAACTGGATGGTATTCATTGGAATCTTCCACAGGAAGACATTCAGCGTCGCCGGCGGCTCTTCTGGCAACTATTTTTTTTCGATATCTCCATAGTGAGCATATGTTCTGGTTTAATATCCAGCATGAGATGAGGCTGTTCATGCTTAGAGCTTTGTATCTGGAAGACCACCAATCATGTCTACTTCATTCATCGATTGCTGTTTCCCTCAGGACCTGGAGGAAACAATTGAGGCGAACGGTGAGAAACACATGAGCTGTACGTAACTGAGCGCATTCCTTTCTGACCACTTGCTAACGACTGCTTAAAGTTCATTTCTGGACCCAGCAATATGCCATATTGACCCATTCTATCATGGAAACGGCCTTTGGAGCTAAATTCCCGGCGTATCCTGTTTTACTTTCACTCGACCGCCGTGTCCGCAACTTTCCCGTTCCATCGTATTGGCGGTTTCACTGTGGGGCATTCGACTACCCTCCATCCAATGCGTCAGCTGAAACTAACATACAATGTTGGCTCATTCTGTCGAGGAAAGAAATAGGTTTGTCTTGGATGTACTTCTATTGCTCCATCTTCTCTGACCTCAGGATTCTACGCCTGCAGTGCTCATACATTTGCACCGATCATACTTTGCTCAGGCACTACAGGAATCGCCAACAGACTTATCTAGGCACCGATATCTACCCTCCGTTATGGCTATTTACAGGTCGGCCTGGCGATTAATCAGGGGGCTACAGAAATGCTGGAATAGTATGCCGCCAGCTTTTTTGGGAACAAACATAAGCTGGTCGCATGGACTCTCAGCTGCTGTTAGTGCAGACAGGTGCAGATGATGTCATTTTTGTTGACTTAAATACTTTATTTTGTTCGTTAGATCGTGATGTGCTTGATAGCAACGCGGGCTCCTACTTCAAGCATGGCCCCATCAGCATTAGCCGAGTTGGACGCCCTCTATAAATTATTTCACGATGTTGCGCCAGTCTCTCGAGTGGTAACCAAGTTGCTTGTAGGTTTTATGTTGGGTCTTCAATATTATGAATCAACTTCCTTTTTTACAGGATTCGATCAATAAGCTTCATTGCAAAGCTCACGAATCGTTCAATCAAGCTTCTGCTCAAGAATCAACGGCTCTTAGTCCCTCAGAGCTCGATCGCCTGGGTGGTAAGACACATCTTTTGGTCGACACAAGTTTTCCAAATAGTGGTCCTTCCTATCCTGGTGAACGCACACAGGTAGCGGGCGACACAGTGAACAGCGCTTTGGACTTCATGGGCGACTATGCTGACAACATGCACCCTACGATTGTGCAAGATATGACAATCTTCGACACACCCATGTCAACGTACGATCGCTTCTTTTTCGACGACCCCACAGTACCTTTTGTTTCTCAGCTAACGATCCCTGACTTCTCTGGGTTTCAAAATGGTCTACACCCGATAACCAATTCTCAGTCGTATTACCAACCACCAACAGGTCAGGGGGATGGGGGGCTTGATCAGACGCTGCCTCCGCCAGTTCTGGATACAGCGTGGAAAACCTTCTTGAGCCTGTCAGGCTTCTAGGTATTACGGGCTGTTCAGGATTGATCCTTTGAGATCCATGATTGTCCGTTGATCCTGACAAACCAACGGCATTGTTTAATGGTCCTCTGAAGTGGTGCCTTGTGTCTTATCCGTCACTTCTTGGTCTCACAGGTTGGGAGCACTTTCGCAATACAGTACATTTTGCATTAATTTACGATATTTGTCATTATATGAGCAGTATATTCATAAGAGTGTACTTAGCTATACTTAGGTGATCAAGGTTACATTCGACGTAGATCCTCGGAGGTAGTAGATTGACAGCCCGAGAGAGCCTGAGGTTACACCTGACTCGGAGGACCAGATCACTCGTTTCAACATTGCACAATCATCCAATTGGCATAGGAGATAGCTAACAATTTCTAACACTCACAATGCCTAGTACGTAGTACTAGAGACTCGACCTTACTTACATCTTACATTATCAGATCGGATGCGGGCGAGCGCCCATGCATTCACCGAAGCTTCGGGAATCAAATCGGGATATAGCATGAGGGACAGATTCGATGAGTAAAGAACTTGTCCTTAGCTTCCTCCACCTCTGGAAGTCGCTCAACTCACGCACGCGTTCTGAGTCCCTATTGCCTACTCTGTTCTTATCTGCACGCTGAAAGATGCCCAACGACGGTCACACGAACGAGGACCAAGGCAGTACGAACACGCGTCGTAAAATTGGCCGAACGTGCGTAATCCATATCTACGAAATTAGGTAACAGTTCGCTACATCTACTTCAGACCTACCGCTTGCGTCGCGTGTAGGACGTCAAAGCTTCGATGTGATAAAAAAGTAAGACTCCTCTTGCTTTTTGGACTACTAGTACACAACATCTGACCATAAACACCTTTTAGGTTCCTTGCGAGCGATGCGTGAACCGCGGTATTGGTGCCCTTTGCCCAAATGGTCAGATATAGTCTTCTCTAGTTGACATGATCTCAAATGGCTTGTAGAAACTAACGTGAGCGAGAAAAGGACACGGTTGCTGGGACCTTCCAAAGCAGAGAAGCTTCACAATCGACTGGCACAGCTCAATGGTCGTAAACAGGAACTGGAAGACGCTCTCCAGGCCCTCCAGCAGTCGGTAGCTTCCACCAGCGTCCTGCCGCCAGAAAAGCCTCAAATGAGCCATTCCCCACCAACTGCCATACCTGCTCGTTTGCAAAATCTTCTCAAGGTGCCGCAGGAAGTCAATCCCCAGCCAGAGTCAGCGAACATGGATGACAGCTTGGTGGATATATTTGGTAACTTCAATGGAACGCCCGATATACTTAATCTCATACTTTATGCTAGGTACACTGACACTCGGAAGCCACGGTGAAAGTACCTTCTTCGGTAAAACAGCGCGTGTTGAGGTCTGCTACATATACCTACCCCTTATCCCACGGCTGGTTACTCATTCCAGGTCTTTTTTCAGTACTTGATATCTGTATGTGTCTCGATTGAATCTGGAATAAATCATGGATTGACTTGTATCCAGGCCCTAGCACCCGGGCCCCATGGGACGCACGGGTTGTCCAAATGGATCAAGGAACTACCTTTTGAAGGGACTCAGGAGGAAATCGGGCAAAATATTTTCCGCATGCTCCCATTGCTTTATGAAGCCATTGGTCTCTGTGAGGTATATCAGGAACATGGGAAATATATGTAAGTGGTCAATAGATAAGTTCCCTGCACACAACCAATGACATATAGGTATATTCCAATTCCTCAGGAAGAACTGTTCGAGGAAATTTTGATACCAATATACCACGCAAAGTGTGTACGTTCTAGTTTACCTCAAACGTGACTTGCTCATTGACACTTTACTTAGGTCGTTTGAGGGAGTCCATTGTCACGCATTGGCATTGTTGTTGATCATATTCGCTCTTGGTGCACTTCTTGATGCTGATCGATCTCGCTCTACTCAAGCTCAAAAATATTATCACATGGCTCGCACAGTACTCGCTTTCGAGCTTCAGACAACTCCGTGGTCTGTTGCAGCTTTTGTGAGTCTGTATACTTTTGTCGGTGGCATGTTTCTGAGTTGAATGGGGATCAGCTGCACACTGCCCTATACCTCTTTTTCGTTGATGGTGATTGCATGGACTCAAACTCGCCATGGATATTTATGGGACACGCCGTTAGGTTGGGCTACAGTGTTTGTATGCTACGTATGCTCACGCCTCTCTCACTAATTGTGGTCTCCCTTGTTAGATTGGACTACGTGAGAAGCTATTCCATTCTATTTTCAAGATTTTTTCTAGCTGTCCACAGACTTAGATGGTACTCGCTGGAAGCTCCCACAGAAAGAAGTTGAACGGCGCCGTCGACTTTTCTGGCAACTATTTCTCATTGACACGTGGATAGTAAGCACAAGTTTTGCACTGTTCGGACAACTAATGACATGGCTATTTTCCAGAGTCTCTCCTTTGGCAGACCATTTACGATGATGTCTTTCGATTATACCGATCCCCTGTTGCCTCGTAAAACCGTTGATGCTGATAGTGAGAGTGGAAATGATATGAGTTGTATGTGTATCTTTATCACCATTTCCTTCTGATAACATCCTGTCGTAGTTCACAATTGGAACCTGCAATACACTTTATTGTTATGTTCAATAATGAATACAGTATTTGGGGCCAAGCTCCCAGCCTATTCCACAATAATTTCTCTCGATCGCAACATTCGGGAGTTTCCCATTCCGACTCATTTACGGCTGTTTGGAGATGGAACTGAGGCCCGTCCGCCAGTTGTGCCGCCTGAACTGGATATGCAGCGTTGGGTGATTACATCCAGAAAAGAAATGAGTGCGTGCGAGACATATTCCTACGACACACTCCTGAGCTCGCTTTCTGCGTTCACAGCGCTTTTACACCTACATCGACCGTTCTTTACCAAGGCATTGCAGGAGCTGCCGGCCGATTTGGCAAATCATCTATACATACCCTCCGTGGTAGCTATTTACCGTTCAGCCTGGCGAATGATCGAAGGTCTACGTCTCGCCTGGAGGCGTGTACCTCAGTCTCTCTTACGGTTTAACCCGGCTTGGTCGCAGGGACTATCTGCTGCTGTAAGTTGATACTTCAGCACCATGTTTGCTCGATTAAGCCTTTTCCGTTACAGATTGTACTATGTCTGCTGATAACTCGTGCACCAACTTCGAACATGACATCACACGCTTTGAAAGAAATAGATCTAGTTTTGGAATTGTTCCGGGAGGTTGCGCCACTCTCAACGGGAGTTACCTTTTTTGTTGTGGGTGCTCTGTTATTCCATCCGTGCTGATTCATTTATTCTTTTGTCTCAGAATTCGGTCCAGAAACTCCACGACAAAGCCCACGAGGCCGTTAGTCACCTACCGTCACATAATCCAACACCCCTTACTCCCTCAGAGCTTGACCGCCTGAATGGAAAGACACACCTTGTAGTTGTCGACGCAGACCGTGAGGATGCGCACTCTGATTCTGTCACGCACACCTACACCCGGAGCGAGGAGCAGCAGAGTATCGAACGCTACTTTGGTACGGACAAAAACTACCTGCACCCGATTATTGAACAAGATATGAGGAGCTTCGGCATGGAAGCATCGACGTTCGACACTTCCTTTTTCGACTTTCCTATGACGTCGTCTCTGCCTTTACCCCAGATGCCCCATTCGCATTGGCCTGGTGTAAATCCCCAAGTGATGGTGGACGAATCGATGCTTCCCCACCCGACAATGAACATTGGGTTTGAGAAACAGCTGCACGAAACAGATATATATTCGGATGTTACTTGGCAAAGTTTTTTGGGACAGTTGGGGTTATGAAAATGCATGGAAGTCTTGAGGGTTCCCTTTCACTATTGTGTACGTATGTAGCATAATCTATGTGCGAAGATTCGTTAACATTGATTGGCAATATTATCCACCCATGCTCTACTTACAGATTCTTCAAAACGTTGTTGACATTCCAGTTAAGTAGGTGATGATCGCGTATTGTAGTGACTAGCAAGCCAACCACTGACAGAGTTGCTGTAATCGGTAAATTACCAGTGCCGAATATCTTCCGGAACCCCGCATAGTCCACAATGTTTTCGATAGTAGTAACACTTCGCGCCTCCCTCGATGTCAGAGCGCCCAGTTGTCAGATCTGTTTCAACATGAATTATCTGGTTGAATGCGGAAAGATGCAGAACAAATCGGAAGTCACTGGAAAATGCTCTGAGTAAATATCAAGCTTTAAGTGGGACAAGAGTCCAAGTACAGCATGACTGTACCACAGTCTTGTCATCTAATCGGATGATCTAAGTCGCCTCGCCTCCCAAGTGTTTAACCAGCCTCTGATAATCAGTCTGACAGTAAATCTCAGGGCGAGGGACTTCATATTGTACGTGTCCCTTTCGTCATCCTAACGACTGATTTAATCAAGATTTAACATCGGGATCACGCACGATGGGATCCGGATACCATTTCACCGAATAAACAGCTCACCAGCATAGATAAATGGGTTCCGAATAGGAAAGTGAGCGTTTTATAAGACGTGCAATAAGCAAACTTACAATTTGAGTCTCAGCCAGCTTGATCCGGGTGAAGGGCAGAATGTGGGTCGCCCGTCACTACGGCACCGAAGTCGCCAGGGAATTTGGCAACGCCCAATTCGTCTATGACGCCCATTGGGATACAATGATCGTTTTTCTCGGATTGCCACCTAAAGGACGAATGTCTCAGAAGTTTGGAACTTCAAGTTGTTATGATGGGAGGATTGTAATAGCCAGTTCTCTAAAAGCAGATCCGTCATCATCGCCGTGGTTAACTTGTTGGAGAAGGGACTGACCTCGCAGCGGCTAGAAAAGAAGGCTCCTGACACGGCTGCGCACGCCCTACTGCCATGACTGTATCCAAGTTGAATTACGCAACGAGTGACACAACGTTGTTGACATGCCAGGACAAAGCAAATACTAAAGCCACACCTCTGCGATTTCCACAAGCAACCCTTTGGGTCCTGCGGTGAGAAGAGCACAAGCAGTATAACGCCTAGCGTCGTCATCGACAGCACAATCCATCATAGAGAGCAACAGCATATCCGCCTTTACCTCAGATGGTTCTGCCAGACGGAAGAGCCTAAGAGCGTTTGGCAGCAGGAACCAAGTCCTCGGTCCCCTCTTTACTATTGAAGAACGGATTGTCTCTTATTTCTGACCCACAAAGGATTAAACTGTTTCAGATACTTTGAGGAGGCTGGATGGCCTCTTGACAAGTAGGCTCGGGGTCGAAGTTCGAACTTGAAGGATTTGGCAGATGACGTCGGGGTTTCAATCTTGATGAAGGCCGTTTCGCTCAAACCATGAAAGCATTTATGCCATGATAACAAAATTCAAAGCCGGAAAGAGGTTAATCATCGAGCTTGATCGCTGTATAATTAGTTTAACCGATGATTGCCAGTGGGCAACAACAGAGATTTTCAGGGTTACTATCATCACAGGGCGCAACCGTGACTATCAGGCTGGAATAACTTCAGTAATCGACGCCCATCCCCTGGTAGATGTTAGTCATCGCGTTCATTGGAATTTTACAAAACAGGACTGACCTCGTTGCATTCACCTTTGTGACCTTCAGACCGCCCAACTCCACCATCTCGTGTAATTGAGGAACGGTCCGCTCAAACGCTGAGAAACACATCGATTCATAAATGAGGAGTATAATACATATTGTTTTCACTCACCATTACACACCGCAGTCAGGCATACATTGACCTGATGGTGAAGGCGGCTCGCATCGCCGAAATCAACTGGGATGAACGGGGGTGGTGGAACAGGTTCATAGATGTTCTTGTTCGTCCTCGCGAGCGACTGCTCGAGGGTAGGACCACTTGAAGATACAGTCCCGGCTTGAATGATGGTGTCAATGATCAAGAGGCAGCTCTAAATCATGTTGAGCGCAGCTCCCCATCAGGGAACACGATAGAACCTACATCCTCGTTCAGGACGTCGCGGATCTGTCTGAGCATCTTCGCACCTGGACAAAAAAAATACACATGATCAACATCGAAATCCATGGTTACCGATGTATTGTCGTACTCACCATCCTCGGTGCTCCAATCATGCAAAACTAGTACATTCGTGAGGCAAACGTCACAAAACATTCGAAAAATACTACACACCTCGTTGCATAACAAAGACATACTTTCCTTTGCGCTGTTGCGGCTTGAAGAAATCTTGGACTTCGAATTGAACTCGGTCTGATAAACCCTTGGATTTTATGTAGGATTCTGCCGCTTCTCTAGTCTCAGGAAGGTCCTGGACGATGAACTTCTTGAATTCAGGGTATCTGGGGCAACATTAAATTACAACAGTCAATAATTGTCCTCCACTGGACGTACTTCACAGCGAGAGAGCAACAAAGAGTTCCTTGTCCGCCACCGACATCTATGATGGCGTCTTTCCCTTTGGCGATTTCGGCCCATGGGAAATCAGCGACCACGCCAGGATCAGTAGTAGTACCGACAGCGCCTAACCTGAGAAAAAGAAGAGCATTAGCCCATTACCCTGCAATCCGAGATATGCGGTGCCGTACGCCAATCCGAATTTGATGGCTTCCTCAGGATCTTTGGTAAGCCAGCCGCCCACTCCGAAGAAAGATACATCGGTCTTGTATGACAGCTGGAAGGCAGTATGAAGAGGATCATTGTTTTTCCTGAATTCTGGGTCTGGATGATTGAGCATATCAGGTAACGCAACAGAGACCTTGTTGAAAAGGCCATTCCTAAATCGATGCGTCAATATGCAAACCAAAAAACCAAAAACTTGGAAATACAAGTATGTCGCAAGATGATAACCAGGTTGGTCCTTCTTGATGAGGTTACTGAGGCGGTTATTGGCAAAATAGCCTGGCTTGGGTTCACGGAACCAGCCTTGGCACATCAACAGCCTGATAACGCGCTCTACGACGATCATTAGCAGCCGCTCGACGCATTTTGTGGTGCAGCTAACCTAACTTCACTTCGTCGACGCCAGTCTTGTCAGCGATTTCTTGTATGCTCAAACCGTCTTCAGAATTGCCGAGGACAGTCGCGAGTCCGATGTCACCAGCAAGTCGAACACTAGCGGTTTCGATGGTCATCCACGTATTTGCGGCAAGTGCATCGTAAGGAGATTGGACCAGAGATTTGAGGAGTCCCTAGTAATACAACTTAAATCACAAGGCGTCTATGAAGCAGAAATCAAAAGGTTCGGACCAGACTGGCTAAAGCAACCCGACGAGCCTCATACATCGCCGGAGTAGGGAGGTAGGTTATTTCATCGATGGGATGTGGTTTAGAAGTGTTCAAGGATGGCTCAGGGAGATTCTGAGCAGCTAATTCAGCCTTGAATACATCGATAGCATTATTGAGCGTATTTTGAAGACTGGTGATTTCGGAAAGAGACATTTTGGAAGAGACATGGTAGGCAGGTTGAGGTATTTATTAGAAAGCCGAAAACCAAGCGAGGCCCGTGTTGCCCATCGATGCATGAAATCGGATAATTCAAATTGATCCTTGGATAGACCCCTGGACCTACGTCGGTGGTGTTAACAGTCCAAAAAAATCAATGTCCGCTTGAAGCCATATTGCGAAATATTCGGGAACCTGGAAGATGCGCTCTCGACAATAAGCTTTTAATAGTAGATCATCAATCATTGACAGTCATTGACCAGAACTGATTCCACCGCTATTTTACATTTTCCGGAGGGCATGCTGTTGCGGTATCAAAGTATCACGTTGTATCCAGCGGCGATCTAACGAACAGTGACTGGTGGTTGATGAATTGTAAGTATAGTTTCAGGTAACGTATATCCAATCCTCTCTCATCGGTAGGCGGATTTAGCTGCGAACTGCGTCGGAGAAATCCATGCTCATGTAAACTGCACGAGAGAACACACTTACACATTATTCATAAAAACCCTCCAAAAGGCGATTCTAACCCTAATCCAAAATCCCAAAATGTCACAGCTATCGAGCTACACTGGCAGACACTCCTTTCATAGCCTTGATTCGCAAAGAAGAACGACATGGTCGCACGGTCTTCCGTGGCCTAGATACTCTAGAGCGAGGAAGGACTTGAAGTTCTTCAACACACAAAATCAAGTTAGTATCAGGATCAAGGCGAATAAAGGAAAGATCACAAACCTAGTCGCTTAACCAGCTCCTCCTGCGTACGCCTCAGTTTGACGGGAATAGACGAGAGACCGCCCTTCATCTCCGCAATATCGTTTTGGTCGTAAACAATCTGAGTCTGGTCGGCGGGGGCAGCACTTATTGAGGGGTCAGAAGTGTGTGCCCGCATGAGAGCAGTACTTCGTCGTAAAGTGCAGACACCAGGCAGGGATGGCGTTGAGGGGGGGTCAACCTGTACTTGGGACGCAGGGATACTCGGGCTAGTGTCGGTCGTTATCCCAGATGGTGGTGTGAACTTTAAAGGGAGAGGTTCGAGGCTAGTTTTGATTTGTATTTCCGAGGAAGGTACTCCAAGGGCAGCCGTAGAATGCGACAGATTGGTTTTTCCCAAGTTAACCCAACCAGACGAACCGATGGGTGCCCATATAACTTGGTTTGGGGTTATGGCTCGCACTGGCACTGGCACTGGCGATGGAGCTGTTGTTTTGGGTTCTGAGGAAGAGATACCATATGATATGAGATCGTGATAGATAAAAACTGGGATATTCTGACCTTGTCTGGCGAGAGTTAGTTGCTGCTGTTGTTGGTGTTTACGTCTCAATTTGAATGGGAGATGAAGATGAGATAGGTTGGCGTCGATGTATGGTTTGATTTCGTTCTCTTTGGAGGGGAGCTGGTTTTCCGCTGGTTGGAGGGGTGGAGGATGTGTAATTAGGTTTCAGGCGAGGAGATGTCGATGTTCGATGTCACTTACTAGTAATCCGTGTTATAGGGACACAAGGAAGTGACGCGACAGGTTGAGAGTTGAACGATACGGTATCAACGGATTGTATGATGGAAGTCGACTTCTCCGATGAGTTGAATAAGCTGCCACCATTGCAGTTGGAATGGAGAGTGTTTGTACGTTCTACGAGGTACGAGCTCGAGATCTCAGACGAGAAGGTAGAGATTGACAGGGACATTGGACTAGGTGTAGGCACAGGAGCGGAAGTGGGGTCTTGGTCCATTGGCAGAACAGTGTCTAAGGTATCCCAGAGACGGTGACGAAGATGGGATAGTAACGTAGAGGAATTCAGAACGAACCATTCCATTCATAGTGATCTGGACAATGGTATTGATGTCACTGTTGAGTGGCCCAGCGCGGGTTATATTTAAACTTGAATGATCGTGATGTGCTTAGCGATGAGCATGGACCACCGGATAGTGCTGCCTGACGACGACAACGAAGTTAAACCACCACTTCAACACCGTTCGTAGAAATAAGGTTGCTGACACTTCTCGCAGCTTTGAGAGCAAGGAATGTCATTGAGTCCCTCCCATTAGGTTATAGACGAACCGCGACGCGACGCGTTAAATGAGCCACGTGACGGCGTAAAAGTGACGTCGACGAGCGGAGGTTGTTTTCCAACGTTCTAGTTTCGTCTGTGGCGATATTGGGAAAGAACCTCCTCGGGACAGAGAGGTATTTACCCCCGTTCAATGTCACTAGCATGCTAATGCATGTTCGAGTCGCATGATACAACGAGGCCTCGATCTCTCGGAAATTCATCCACCATTGTTATCTGACGCTATTCCAGGCTGATCACCATCGAGAATTTGTGACGTGCACAGTGCCCCAGCAAAGGATAAACTTTGTAAGAATGATTTCGTTAGAACATTATCTGATAATTGAGCTAACCTGAAACAGACCTTACTTCCACAGCCCCTAGACGCTTCCATAAATTCAACGCAACTAAAGCAAGCTGCAATATCGGCTGTCGACAGAATATGCCCACAAGATGCAGCGGAGAGACTAGGCAAGGGCTCCTCGGGGTTTTCGTAAGCCATGTGTACTAAACGTGGGTATGATCATCGATCACATACGGCATTTCTGCTGCGGAGGGGTTATAAGCACGCCCGATGATGGGCTAAGTATGATGTGTCAAGAATATTGGGAGTGATGATGAAACCTCCTGTACATATATGATCGCAGCGACAAAAGACGACGAGACGTGACCCCAGCCGGGTAGTAAGTACTACCCTATACCAGGCAGTGGTTGATACCGCCAAGGTGTTTTATCTGGCAAGTCGAAGCAACGAGTCACTCTGAGCAGTGCTCCTCGTAGCGCCATGTACTGCATTCCGCTGGTTTCCTTAGTATTGCGAGGGTGGTTGTCAAGGGGGCGTCTAAGAGCTCGACCAGTGCCAACAAGGCTGGCAGTGGGAGTACATTGAATACAAGGGCATACGTATTCGCTTTTGCATATTTCAAGCGTAAGGAAATGCTGCAAGTTCTCGAGTGGAAGCTTCGAGAGCGGGTGTAGCGGAAAAGTTTTGCAAATCGATTTACTTCCGGATCCGATGAGGGTGACGTTTGTCACGGGAGTGACGTCAATAATGGTTTGATCTGACCACTTTTGGGTTTTTGGGGGCGTTGCCATAAAAAGCGCTAGCCAAGAGTCGGATCCAACCTTGAATACCCTTTTGTCCCCCTCACGCCATATTACGCTGTTACGCTAACGATCTGTGATCCCCTCCCAATACAAACCTTTATAACCCCTCTACCAATACAAAAACTAGTATATCAACTCAATCATCATGGGCATGGATGCTGTAGTAAGAAAGGGACACCCAAGTACGTTGCTGTTCATTTCATCTTAGTATCAGATAATAACTTTATCTCTCTTACGATTAGTTGCATTCTCAATTCTTTTACTTTTCACCGTCATCGAGGTTCGTTTCTCTGTCATCTCTCTCACTCCAGCATTGCTCATCCATCTTTTGGTCGTCCAGCTCTCAATCTCCGCGTGGCTAGTCTCGCGGTACAATACCCACCATAACTACCAATCGCTCACGAATCGTGACCGTGTACGCTTTACCCTATTTGCATCGACATGGACAGTCGCCGGGAGCATATTTTTCCTTGTCCTATTCATGCATTCTCCGGACGGCTCGGTATTGACAAGTGTTGCATCGCATCTTGTCTAGTGAGTCTATTTGATGCATTTTTCATACTATATGCGCTGAATAAAGCTCGAACGGCAGCTTGGTCCTAACGTGGATCATGTGGACGGCCGCGGCAGTCTCTATTACTGCAATGTTGGGTGGTGCCCTTAACTGCTCGTATGTGATTGTTTTTTCTCCCGCAGCAACGTCATCGCTCACAACTCTGCGTAGAGTACAAAAAAATTTCGTATACTGTGGACAACTAAACGCACTGGAAGGATTCGCTTGGGTTATCTGGTATGTCTCTCGCTCCCATCCTCATCCTTCCATATCACTCAATGAATTTCTTCATGTAGGATTATAGTGACCTTCCTGCTGATCGTCGTTATCATACGCGGTGTCGCCGCAGCACGGCGCGGAGACGGATACCGTGGACAGCTCGTCACGGCATAGTCTTGTTCTGATTGCTCTCGGATGTTCTGCCTATGGAATTCCTTCACGACTTAGATGTAATGTCTGTTTTTTGACTTTCAACTTACAACATTTGTATTATTATTACCATTCACATTCATACCTCTGTACAGCTATTTCTACGATATGACACGTATGCACTCTTCTGAGCTGTGTATTTGGTACTCACCGAGTGCCATGTATTTACTAGTACTATCATTACTACTAGCACTACTACTGGCGTTGTTACCTACGTGCTGGTAACGTAGATAAAAAGAGCTGGGTCTTGGTTGATATCATGTGCCATGCCTGTGGCAACTGCAGTCCTTTTGAAGTTCGACGGACAGGTAGATGAACCTAAGCTTTCCAAGCGATGTGATTTGCGTAGTCACATTTATTGTTCAGAGTGGTGGTACATATGCAAATGTAAACGAACAGAAGCATAGGAAATACCATGTAAACCGAAAGTTTCTTTGAAGAGCCAGGACAAAGGAAGGCATAAGTTGGACTGGGCTGATAACAAATGCCAGTGACGAGAAAGAGCCTGAGATAGCCCCGTAACTTGAAAGGGATTGACGAACACCTTTTCTCCAGGTGACAAAATATCAATGACTCGGACCCGGACGGAAGCGACTAAAAGTGGGGTCGTGGTGCTGTTGTACGACGAAACCATCCAAATCTCGAAGACTGATCGCGGTACCGGTGGTACCATTTGCCATAAGAACCGAATGTAGTACACGTTCTGTTTCGCCTGGTTCGCTATCTGGAAGGAGAGACAACGCTGCTGCCCAATCGATGGGGGGGTGAACATTAAACGATTCTGATGCAATCCTGAGCGCAGCCATGAAAAGCTCTCGATGTCCGTCAGGGTCTTGGTCTGGTTCTCCAATTGCCTGGTCTATCGCCCAAAGTCGTTGGAGGAGAACGAGAGCACCTAACGCAATAGGATCAGGAGACCTAGTTCGATGGAGTGCGTCTGCGATGAATTGGGGTAGAGAAGAATGACATCCTTCAAATCCAGACCAGGGTGCGTTAAATGCAGCCACGAGAAACCTGGAGCACGTCTCGACGATCCTCCCCCGGCCGTAGAATGGGTCATTTGCCGACCTAGTACGTGTTCTCTTGGGATAAGAGGTCAACTGGTGACAAGATGCTGATCGGTACATAGAACCTGGACTTACTATTGCCGTGGTACGATCTCTACTAGGCCTTCGTTGGTCATCGGGTGGCTGACTAGAATTGCGGGAATTACGTGGCATCGAGGGATGGTTAGCTTTATCACTGGCGGGAGGAGGCAGATGTAGATGTAAAAGTAACGACAAGAGAGAATACAACCTTTTAAATGCACCTCACTGTAGCACAGCAGTAGAATAAATCAGGAAAGACTCAGAAGCTTACTCTTTCAACAATAGCGAGGAAAGAGAAAAATTCTGCATTGTTCTTCAGATCGGGAACTTAACCGCAGTTGAGCCACCCGGATCCTAGCCTGAGAATCCTCGTTGATATCAACGTTAACTTGTGATTTGACATTGAGAAACGCTCAGGCTGTGTGAGGGACGGTTTGCAAACCTCGCGTTCCGAGTCCTGGAGGCTGGCAGGGAAATGTCGGGATTTGAACCAAGTCCTTTTTGCAAGATGGTGCTGTCAAATAGGTGGTTATTGTCCTTTTCACTCCATTACAGCGAGTGACTGTAGCACGAAGTCAGGTGGCGGGGAAAATGATCGTATAGTAGTAATTTGCATGGATGAGTACTAATGACATGATGAAAGGAGGATCTGGAGCGGTGGCCGCATTCTCCATATCATTTTGAACGATAACCTTCAAAATCGTATTCGAGGTTGGTATCGAGACTAGCCGCATTCGACCTGTAGTACTTGGGATGTTAACAGGATTTTTTGGCAGAATGGGTGCAGTGACGAGTCACGACGAGACTATGTAGAGACCATTGACGAATTTCCTTGAGGCCGTAATTTCTTGAGTGATCCCCAGTGGGATAATCGTGATACGGCTGCGACCATGAGACGACCGTCACTGACTGAGCTTCAAAGCTTGCCATGGCATGACAAGGGGTTTTATACATAAGATTACAGGGTTATGATGAACCTTTGATAGCTAGAATTCAACATGGCTTCTTCATCCAACCCACCTCTCTGTTTCGATCATGATCCACTCTTAGAAACAACAGTAGCCGCAGTCAACTGGAACGCACTGGCTTCGTTAGCATGCTCCATTCACCGTGCCACCTCATCGCGATGGGGTGATCAACTTTCAGGCGGGTATAATGTTGTTCGTTTTCTTCATCTCGAAGATTCCAATCACACTATCATTGTTGTTCGCGTGCCATATCGACCAGCCGATGGCTGGACGGAACCCTACATCAAAGCTTTAGCCTCTAGGATGTCCAGCGAGGTTGCAACGATGCGATACCTCGAGACACATACGACCATCCCCGTTCCTCACGTCATAACTCATTGCATAGACACTGACGGCGGCGGCGTTGGGTCTCCATACATGATGATGACCAAGATAGACGGCGTACCATTGAGTTCTCTGTGGGACGAGATGGAGGATGCTAAGAGGGACAGTGTACTACGACAGGTCGTCGACATTCTTCTGGAACTATCTTCTCAGCGCTTTGACAAAATCGGCTCCTTATTCCAACGAGAGGGTGAGAGCACCGCCAAAGAAGCATGGTATGTCGCCCCGATGGTTCCAAGTCCTGACGATACAAGTGTTAATAAAGCCATTCCATTCATCACTTTCACGAGTGCTGTTGATCTTTGGGTTGCCTATGCCAACGCCAACCTCGAAAGCATCCACAACAAAAATTTTGGTAGCGGAAACAAAATATACAAATACGCCTTTGCATGGTTCATGCGCTCTCTCATCCCTGCATTATATGACCCCTCCCTCGACGTCAGCGGTTTCCCACTTTGTCCTGGTGATTTCCACTCTCAAAATATCATGATCGTCAACGCCGACACTTCACCATGCATTGCTGGCGTCATTGACTGGGAATTTTCTTGCACTCATGGGACATCTTCGTTTGCACAACACCCCCTCTTC
>QLOJ01001244.1:0-11333 GCA_003313625.1 Tricholoma saponaceum
GACCTATATGGAAAGGGGGGTGTAAATACTACCAAATAGGTCCCTTACAGATATGATGCTGCAGTAGCCAGGAATGGGAAAAGGAAACAGAGGGAAGATGCAGAGATCCTTGGACACCAGAACCCTAGATGCCGGTTTCGATGTGTCTACTGTAATAATGAGGATAGGTTATTTTTTGACCATGGATTCAAGGGTCATTTGTGAGTTCATTCTCCCGCTTGCATGTCAGGATCTCTGAATCTCAAATCCCACTCAAGCATGCGAAACATAATGTGAATGTGGAACGGGAAGATTTTTGTATTGATCAGCATACACGCAGGCCCTGATTCTATCTTTGATTCCACTCATACTCCAATTTTACTACATACCTTTGCAATAAGTAACATCTTTGTTCTGAAGTGTGAACCTCGAAACTGAACACTTTCTAATGTTTACTTTGTATTTTTTGAGTCTTTTTCGCCGAAGCGGTGTCATGGTGTTATGGTTACTTAGGTAATGTGTTTGTGAAGTTCTCTGGTTCGTTCCACAACCAACTTGTTCTCCCATCTAAGGTCGAGCACGGAGTCAGCACGTCGCGGACTCTGCTCAAACACAAACCCACCTTTATCAAAAAGTCACAGCCTTGAACCTTCCCGAGGGCCGCAGGAGATAATCTCCGTATGGCTCATATGGTGGTTTCCTAGAGCTGTGGAAGATTTTGGGTTGTAATGTTAGTGATTTCTATGACCACATAAGTCTTCGCCGATTTGTCGTTGCTAGTTTCTTGATGATGGTCTTTCCTTTGCATAGCTTCTACTCACATCCGAGGCTCTTCATAGTCATGAGGTTGCTGTGTCGGCGGGAGAATAATTGTCTGTATGTCTTAAAAACGGATTGCGCTATTCAATGTAACTGACGAGCTCCTCTGTAGTAACCAATGATGACATCCAAGGATGCGATACTCAGAACGAACGCCGCATCGACACTACGCAAGTTGGATATAAGTGTCATGCAACAACCATGAACCTGTTCATCGAGAAGTTACACCTGTTGAACCACTCCGAGAGCTATAGGAGATTCTTTAAGCCCTTTCTACCTTGATGTTCCTTCTCCGACAAGTTTTCAAGCTGCTTCTCGCACGTCGCTTGAGCACTTTGGAATTGCTGCCTTCGCACGGACCTTGTTTGCAACTTGAAATCGGCTGTGGCTCCCACATTACGCCAGTTTCGAGATCATTAATGGTGAAAAGTACCAGGAAAATGCAACAGGTATATGGAGCTGCGGTGTCATTCCGTTCGCTCTGTTCACTGGTCGACTTCGCTTCGATGATACAGTTCAGTACTAGTTTGAACTGTGCCTGGTAAAGAAGTCGTTGTACTAGGTATGAAAATATTTATCTGTTGATACATCATCACCAACAATCTTCGTTTTGTGTAGATCACCCTGCAGGTTGTCGAGAAGCGTTTTCAGGACGAGCTGTATCAGTTTTGTGAGACTTTGCTGCTTGACTTGGTACACCTTGAAGATATTCAACCACAGAGTCAGCACATCTGCGGACTCTGTCACTTCAACATTTCTCTTCACACAAATTGACATTAGAGTACCACCATTTCGAGTGTCGAACTTGCGTAAGTACTCTGTGATTTGCTCGCGATGCTTGCTCTTATACTCTGGGATCGGTTTGTCAGGTCGAGAATCCGATGTAGTTTCGACTTTATCCCATTTTGAAAGACAGGTGTCACTATTACATGACAGCTATTATTGTCGTCGTCTGGAGATGTCGAAGATCTGGGTTTTTGCTCGCTTAGGCCTGGAGTAATATGTTATTGTTTTTGAGGTTTTAGTCGGTAGAATCAGACCGTCCCAGAGTGTGCTGAACCTGTGGAGTGAAACTCAAGCTTCTCAAAACCAACTTGGGGCGCTGGCATTGTATTGTATATGACAGGTACTTTGTTTCCAGCATGTCTGCAAACCCAGTTTAAACTCCGAAAAACTGTACATTGTGACAGTGACATTACGCACGGTTGAAGTGACCTCTCTCTGAGTCCTCATAGATTTAAGTGCCTCACCAAGTTTAGCACCTCATGAATGTTGGATATGTACAACAGCCAGCTGCAGCTACTGTACTGGGAAGGTGGGTGTCATCTGTCCTGTATCTCTGTTGGCTTATCTTTACAATGCAGATATGTTTGGGTTCATGTCACTACTCTACCAGTTGATAACCCTACCTTGGCACCAAGCCTCATTCCATCAAGTCACAAATCTGAAAGCTGCTCCTTCTGTAGTGTGCCAAAAGGACCTGAAGCTGTAGTCAATGCTGGTGAGTGTTACTTCCCAAACTTGTGTGTCTGCTAGTAAGATGCCATTTCATATCTAGTACTCAAGTAGGGTGCGGCACTTGCTTCATCCACAGATATTTGAATGTAATTTTGAGTGTATTGGAGTATCATTGTCAGCTTTGAGGATGGAATGGTTTGCATTGTTTGGGTATGACGTCGACGAGATCCGTCAGAACGAAACAGGAATATGTGGATGTATCAGTATCATGGCAGGATTATGGGCGTATCAAGGATGAGGCAGAAATCAGAGTGGCATTGGAATATTGACGATCATGAATCATCTTACCGTAAACCTAAGTAGTTTGTTCGACTTATGTAATGTGTTTGTTCTCGCGACTTAATTTCGAGTCTCCCGGCCTTTCATGTTCTTATCCTCCCATCAACCAAGGTCAAGCATAGTGTCAGCACATCGCGGACTCTGCTGCTCGACTTGATATCACTCACCTTCCTTCAAGTCCTAATATTCAACCACGGAGTCAGCGTCTGCGGACTCTGCTGCTTGACTTAATAAAATCTTTATTCCCTTACCTTCTCTTTTCATCGTATCCCAGTTATTGCCATCCGCGCATTTGTAGCCTGGAAGTTAAGCACAGAGCTCACGCTATTCAATTCTACTGCTAGAGATTGTAAACTTAACTTCATCCAGTCTTAGCGCTTCTTCGTTCGTCGTTGGGAACTTGAACAAACTTGCGACATCTAAAATCAAGTTAGCACGGTTGCGGACCCTGGCTTTCAAGTGTGGTATCTGATTACCTTCCAGTGTTGCGTTATTTTGCTCGGTTTCTGGTAAGCTGATAGTGCTTCACAAAAGTTTCTGATTTCTTACTACTTTTTCCATCTCTCGACTAGACCTGTCGTTTTTAAATCTCATGTCGTCAAAATCCTTTCTCAACATTACCTCTATCTACAGCGAGGTTCCGGATGTTTACGATGACCTATCGTTCTACGTGCCTTGCGAAAGTGCCCTACGCAACCATGGGGTCCAGATATGGGATACCACCTACGAGCTTTGGAGCCCAAATTTGGACAGCATGGACTATTACTCCGGAGCACCATTGGCGGAACCAGTGGTTTCGTATGATGTGACCTCTCGTTATCATGATGGACGACTAGGACCACATGACTGGACATTGCATCCTCAACACTTCTATGCCCGATGTCCTTGGTTAGGTTTTTGTTTATGTCCTCCTGTTGGTGTTCTTGACTGGCATTCAGTGACACCTGAGCTTGTTCCTCTTCCGCTGGTATGGGTTCCCTCATCATCTACTCAAGGTGAAGGGTCTTTGAACCCAGAATTCCTCTTGGCATTCGTCCAGCGGGCGAATGTACTGTATACCTTTACGCGCAACTACAATTCCTCTGCTCCCAACACTGCCGCACTAAAAAATGTTTTAAATCATTGACCTTTTTACCCGACCCTGGATCAATTGGCTTTCCTCACCAACCGCTCCATCTGGACATGGGAGGAGTTAGTTCCGGTCTTCGTGGGGCTCCAGTGGGGCCTTCGAGAGAAGGAGGCCTGGTTGGCCATGATGAAGAACTGGAAGAGGCGTTGGTCTGTAGACCCATCAGAGCCATTGTCAATTCCTAAGGTGAAACCTGGTCGCATAGGCGTATGGCTCAATGGAGCTTCCAAACTTGATGGGGTATGGTTACTGCGTATTGGCATTGTTCCTGTGTACATAATTCATTGTTATACCAAGGGCGTGGACTTCCCATCTCCATCATTGTTGCGCAGTGCCGCTATTCTGGATAGACGACCACCTGTCGACAAGCGTTGGCCGAATTTTGTACAACGTACTCCGGCTGAACAACTTAACTCGCCCAACACGAATCCCTATCTGAAAGTCTATTTCCAAAGTGGTCCGCTGAAATTCCTACCATTTGCACCGTCCCAGTTTGAACGAGGTCCTTACATAAGGAGTAAAGAAAGATATTGTGCCCGCTCCTCGTCTTGGGCGTTTCGCGTTCAAATGCGTGAATACCAGGTGCTGGATGAATCTGATGATGGCATCGAACACGATCTTGTCCGCCCCCCAGTCCGTCCTCCGGTGCCTCCCCCTATTGTGTATAGCACGCTACCCCCTGTCCCTCCAGACAGTGATAGTTCTGCTCGGTGTCATCCCTCAGTCAACAATTGGGCAAATGTCAGTGGGCGTCGCAATGATGTTAGTTCAAACAATGACTGGGGTGATTCTTCTGATTGGTGGGCTGGCGCCTCAAGCAGTCAACGAAGCCGTCAGACTGGGGGTGTTAGGAGAGGCGGTTCTTCTAGCTCAAGACGTAGTGACTGTGCGAGCGAGCGCCAAGATTCCTCGCCCACAATGAATTTTCATCTTCGAGATGGATTTCGTCATGACAATGTTTGCGATTCTGGATGCGATAGTCGATCCGATGATCTCTGGGGAAATCAGCCGTACGAAATTCAGGCTCTCCCCCCCATAAACTATGATGATTTCATGCCACCGGTTGCAACATCTTCCAAGCCAAAGCAATTGGGTGAATTGGTAACTGAAGGACCGGTGGCATTCTGGACACCTCCGCCACTAGCCTATGGCCCACGACCACAAACATCAGAGAAGTCAGGGAAGAAGTCAAAGTCAAAATCAAAATATGCTCTGTGGCACAGATTCATCGAGGTGGATTCGACAAAGGAGCCGAGTTTGCGCCACTTTGTGGAAGAAGGCAAGACTGCCATGGTCTTAAAATCTCAGGTGTCTGAAGAGGATGCAGTATTTGAATCAGAGGTGGAAACTCCCGTTCGAGAACCGGGTCGGTGCACATTCTGGGATCGTCATAAACACTGCCGTCTTACATTCATCTGGCCGATTAACCACACTATGCAAGTACACTACGACTACTCAACCTTTGGCATTCCCCTTCCCGAGATGACATTTGTCACGGGCTCAAGCAAGCGAGGCTTTCTTCCAGTCAAAAACAATTCATCGTGGGCATACACTCAACCTCACCCTACATCCGAAGATCAGGTTGGATCCAAGCCATCCCTAGATGAGTGTCGTCCCAAGCCTTTACTGCCAGCACCCCAGCCACTTCCTCTGACCCCTCCAGCTTCGTTACAGTCTTGTATAATTCAAGCTGCACCACGTAGTGATCAGCCGTCATCGCATGATGTAGACTGTATTACAAATATTCCAAGTGCTCCTGATGCTGAGAAGGTCAACTTGCCAACTACTTCAAGCAAGTTGCCTGTAGCTGGCATGTCTGTTGATGACTCCGTCCCTAAGCAAAATTCTCAGCGCGGGCATTTCTTAGAACTTCCTGATGACCATCATGTCGAAGAAGAGGAGCTGGTAGACTGGGATGAACCAGAACCGCTTGTTGAACAGAAGCATGATCCTCTTTCCCTTTCTGCCCTATGTGAACAGCAGAGTGACTCAGAGGTGTTGCCTCGTATCCAGGAGGACTTGATGGCTGTTGACTTTGATAGTTCCCAAGATGGTCCTTTGATCGATCTGGGAACACGTCGACTTGAGACCCAGCGCACTTTGGATACAGTTGTATCTGTGATAGCAGATGATGTGGCTTGCGATGCTGATGACGGTGACGATGAAGTTTCTCTAGGAGCCAATGGGACTGACGTGGTTGCTAAGCTGGTTGAACCCTTTTCAGTATTAGGTTAGTTTCTGCACAAACTTGTTGCAGATTTTGGATAGCTTATGTTTTGGACATTGTTCAGGCATTCCACAAGTGATGGCAGGCGGCGGGACTGGGGTGATGCAGAATGACAACATGGTCACAGTAGGTGATGTTGTCTCACCACTTGAGGTTTCGGAGTTGTCCAATATGGACGTTGATAGAGTGGTTGACCCGCCTGATCCCACTTTCCGTGTCCTCAAACAGATCCCAAAGTTGGCAGATTCCCAGTCAGTATACCTGTGCTGTGGAATAGAGGACAGTACAACGCTGAAAGAATATATTTTTGCCACCTGTGAAGAACACTCTAGCCCAGCTGGACTGCGTTCCGTCCATCGCGACCCTCTCCCTGTTCGTGGAACTGTGCATACCGGATTTGTCTTACAGTTTTTCAGCGCAGCCCAGTCAGCGCAAGTCTGCCAAATACTTTCAGTTCCAGGTTGGACCTACATCCCAGAAACCTTTGCTACTGAAGTTATCTCAGCTGCGAGCAATAATTAGAAGTTCAGGGCTCCAGCAATAAATCTCGACATGTGGAGCAACCCACTGTGCAGCCTATCATCTTTGCCTCCTGCATCATCATCATCAGTATTTCAAAATTCATCTACCACTAACGCTCAGCAAGTGCCTTTACCTCCTCTTACATCACCAGCGTCCTCATCTGGATCTATTCCATCAAGTTCTGGTCCTTCTCGGTCACTACTTGAGCGGATCATTTCCCGGCCATCCCCATATCCTTCAGTTACAGGCCAGCTGGCTGATTCTTCATCCGGACGAGTGTTGAAAATGAAGTCCCATCGAAAGCGTGGTACTGCCAAAAGACTCGCTCCGGCCATCAACAGGCTTTGTTCGAACAGTTTGGTATGCACTTTTGGGAACTTGTTGGCATCATGACCCCCGAGGTGTTTGCTAGCTGCACTCCTGAGCAACAAAGGTACATTACTGAGCAAAGGGCTATCGACGCTACTAGGAGGCAAGCCGCGGATGGTGATGACACATGATAATTCTAAACGCACTAATATTTTCATTTATTGGGACTTCCTATTGCAATTGTAATCTCACACCACGAAGCTCTTGGCTGAGTAAACAAATCGCACTAATGTACGTAGTATCCAAACCAAAATATTATTATATTATTATTAAATATATCTGTGAATGTGGTTGGCACGTGGTTGTTGGAGTTCAAATACATCATGGGAGAAACTACCTAAACCTTCAGCTTCAAGTTCCATTCTCAAGGAGTCAGCACGTTGCGGACTTCGTTGCTCGACTTAATGTTTTAACCTTTTATTCAAGCACATCTGCGGACTTCTGTTCAAGTTGTTTGACTTGGATGTTATATCACACTCCTTCACGATTATCAATCATTTCTACATCTATCCGAGGGTCCTGGTCAAGACTCAACCACGTCCACGAACATCTCTGCTAATAGGGAGGAATTGGGGACCTGTGCGGCAGGATACATGAAAAGCACAACCTCCATTCTTAACCTTCAAAGTCAAGCATGGAGTCAGCACGTCACGGACTCCGCTGCTCGACATAACGACCAAGAAAAGTGCGCTGTCCGTACTGACCACAGTCCACAACCACTACACTGTCACTGAACTCCCAGCTCTATAGTCTACCAACCTTCATTCAAGATGAAGCACAGAGTCAGCACGTCGCAGACTTGGCCACTCGACATAATGTTCCCACCTTTTACCCGCTATTCAGCACAGTGTTAGCCCGTCCGTGGACTCTGTGTTTGACTCGGATGTTATATCACACCCCTTCAAGATTATCAATTATTTACATCTATCCTCCATTCCAAGGGTCAACTCTCGATTATGAACGTCTTGCCTGCCACTACGATGCGTACGCTAATGATCCCGCTCATGTTTTGTACCCATCAATAATCAAGGCTATCTTCTTTGCAGTGCTGTGGCATAGACAATAGACTTGCAATCGAATTGTGGCATGCGTATTGATGCGGCATTATTATGCTTCCGAGGACTATGGCTTTGATACTGACGTAGATATCGGTCTTCTGAGCGTGCAAATTCGGAAGTCCCATATATCACTTTCATTACAGCCTGCTTTATCCTTAGCTTGACCACCTGTTCGCGACTCAGGGTGACGATCCACTGAGCATATGACAGTGAATGTAACGCTACAACACCATCGCCATGGTCTCGGAAGACACAAAACTTTTGTTAAACTTGAACTATGGCACACTAGCCGTTAATTATATCTTGACAAGCGGAATCCGTCGCTTGGCTCGCCCCGTTTGTGACACTGGCACATCAGGAGAGAGGACCCGAAGAAATTTGGCGAACATATGTGACCAGTCTGTAGAGGCAAGTGGGGGTCCAAATGAAGATTCGATGTCTTGAATCATGCAATAGTTCCAGGTCTTTTATGGAGATCGATGTACAGGGGTACTGATGTATATCTCCTCAGACCTTAGCGCTGTCATGCTGCAGTGATGCTTACTTTAGGGTGAACTCAACTTTTGCATCCGATGGTGGTTGGGGGCGTGTCCCCGGCGTGTCATGTGTTGGTAGCTGGGCGTACTTGGGGTATGGGATGAAACATGCACAAACACACTGAACGGGTTGAATTTACCAAGGACTTTGCAGAAGCCGCATCAGATGCAAGATTGTACGAGAAATCTGTCGTATTTGCCGATTCTCACCTGACTGTACCGACGAGCATGATGGACAGTCAACGGATAGATGAGGTGGTCAAGTAGAAAGAGCACCTTCGGGAATGTCGTATTCGACATAGAAGGATGTGTATTGCTCAAAGCAGCGATAATAAGGCACATCGAAGTTCTCGTCGAGGGGGAGACAAAGACATTTTTAACAATGTTAAATGGCGTAGGAAGGGCGCTGATGACTCTGGCTGATGCTCGACGTTGAGATCAACCTAAAACAAAAACACAAACCCTAAGTTTTCAGGTGTGTTCGTAATGCGAGGGTTCGCTTAGGGGGCCTCGGATCGTCCTTCTAATGTGCAACAAAACAAATAAAGGTGCGCACGATAGCGCAGTAGAATGCGGAATGCGGAATAGGAAGGGGAGTCGCAGTACGACTTGCACAAGGTTATGCGGAACCCGCGATAGCCAGTGACTTATAAATCTGGAAAAAGCGCAACAAACCAGGAAAGCGCAACGATGCACTTTGAAGCTATACGGAATGGTAGAGAGGGGCGCAAACGACGAGGGCGCCGAACAAACTATAAGCACAATGGAAAAGGCGCAGTAAATCGAAAAAGCGCAATGGTGCGCTTTGCGGCTAAATAGGGTGCTAAACAAAAGCGCAACAATGAGGGGGGCACACTCGGGCGCAACTATACGATACGACGAAGGGAGGCGCAAACGATGAAGGCGCCTAACAAACTATAAATGCGACGAGACTATACGAGGGTGCAGCGCAACGGTATGAGACTAAAGCGAAAACTGAGCTCGGAACTATCTGAGGGGGAAAACGGGGGATTCTCGCTCTCTTTGTTATCTTAGCGCTATTTACAAGGTTTTTATCTTACTAAAACTATATAAAAGGAAAAGTGAAAGCACAAGCAATTAGTAAAGTTCCGTCCACAAATAATGCAAAAGTTTCTCCACATGATGTGCCTCTACAACCAATCAAACCATGCAAGGGATAGTATAACTGCAAATTGATCGGGGTGACTTCCACTTACGATGCGTCGAATGGGTCTCATGCTCCTGTTCCAGGGCTGTGCGCTTCGGACCTATAAGGCGCAACTACCGCCAAAAGCGTGTGATAACCGGAAAGTGCAGACCGGATGTGCGGCGTCTATCTCTGGGAGGGATACACGATGTAGCGATGGCTGAAAGCACATAGTGCTATGCAGAAAAGAGCCTAAATGCATAATTGCGTGAAAGCGCACAAAAGCGCACGAGAGCGCGAAAGCGCGCGTGAAAAGCGCACTAAAAAGCGCACGAGAGCGCGAAAGCGTGGAGAAGCGCACAAAAGCGCACGAAAGCACTGGAATGGCGGTATGGTCCAAAGACAAATTGAGGTATGCGGCGGTTGTTAAAGGTAAAATCGAAGAGAAGTGTCGGCTTTGCATAGGAATAGGTGAATCAAAAAAAAAGAGTCAAATGACTTAGGCAGCACTTCATATCGCAGCTAAGCCCCATAAAACGTTCTATAAACAGTTTCCACATCCATGCACCACTGGCGCCCATCTCTCCTCTGTTCACAGTCAATCCATTGAAAACCGACTGGATATCTGCTCTGTTTGTAGATTACCATAGTCGATGGACATCTCCGAGCTCTTGGACGATTGTTGGGTGATAGTAGAGGCGCTAGGCCTAAGTCCATTGTGATGAGCTACCGGCGAAGGAGGAGGTCCTGTGAAGATATCGTTGTAACCTCCAAATGAGCTTGACGACTTTGGGGTGGAAATCGGTGGTGTAGGTGGGATTATGAGAGGTACCGGAGGAATAGCATATGGTTCGTGACGTGTAATGATGGCAGCCGGCCGAGCAATAGAAGGGACTGGTTGCAAAGGTATAGTGTTTTCTTCATCTCTAACCACTCCTTCATCTAACTCTGACATCCCGGAAACTATTGGAGCGAGGATCCAGCGAGGATGGACTTGTTGACAAGGAATACGGGTTGTGTAATAGCGTATTGTTTCCCAGACAAGGATTGCTAGAAGGTATACACACCCAATGCCAATCAATACTGATGGAACGGCCATAAGAATGATTGTGTTGTGGTCTAGGTGGATGTCTGACATTGTCGAGAGGGACTGTGGGGTGTGTGGTAGGCAATAAACAAGATTTGTTACTTGCAAAGAATATTTATGAAAGCGGTATTTGAAAAATGAATGTGGGAAGTAATTGGAAGATTGCCGTGATGACATAACCTGTCAGGATCCGAAGCACAGTGGAACCGAACAAGGTTTTAGAGTTGCCTAGGAACCACTAATAGGCTTATCTGCTGAGTCATCCTGCTGTCGCATTCGCTGAAAGTGCACAGTACCGAGTGGCAAGTGAGAATTATGCATAAGCGCACAAAAGCGCGTGAAAAAGCGCAAAAGCGCGCAAAAGCGCGCAAAAAGGCGCGCGAAGGCGCTAAAAAAGGGCTGTCCGGTCCGGAGGCGCCTAGAGGTATGCGGTATCGCCATATATATCCTGTATGCACGCAGAGAGGCGGGGAGCCGTATCAGCACATCCCATGTCAGCGTACAGTCACGAAGGTCAAGCTTGCATGAACGAGGAACTTCCCCAGAAAAGAGGCCTGGGCCAAACGTATGGATGGAGCTTCTGTCGTTGAAAACCACCTTGGGGCTCTTGGCGTGGGGCGGTCTCGACCAAATCTGCCAAAATCATAGCGGGTCCTTGTGCGG
>QLOJ01001246.1:0-13574 GCA_003313625.1 Tricholoma saponaceum
GTATCCGCTGTTCACCGGGCTGATTCTGATTCGCAGGACTTTGGCCAAAATCGAACGCTTCGCCAAGAAATACGCTGGCAGAAACACGTTTGTAGGCATCATCACAAGTAAGTCAGCCATCGGAACGATCCAAGAATACAGGGAGTCTCTCAGACAGTCGCTTGATTTGTTTGGGGTACGTTACAATCCTTAAAGCACGATGATACCCTTACTAATCGGTGGTTGACACATACAGCTCAAGTCAAACATTACCATCCAAGACAATATTGCACGCCTTTCCACCCAACAGGAAGAATTAATAATAGAATTGAGAAGATTGACCGTACGAGATGAAGAACGACGCACCACCAGCGAACAAAACCGAACGGAGCCAGGGATACCGATGGAGATATTCGCGAAGGAACCGGATGTAAGAAGAATCGGACGAGCGGAGGGGACCGGTCGAGAAGACCATCGTTACACATTCGAACAACTGACAGAAGACCACCTGATGTCTACTTCCCACCACACCAGCCATCGTCAGACTAATCCTTTTCGCACGCACCTCCACACACCTCGTCATAGTCAACATAACGCCACGTTAGTGTTCGATCCATATCTGGGCTACCGGTATCACGCCGGGTTTCCGCACATCCAGTCTTCCAGTGGCCAGTTTGAATTTAAGTCCATCGGAGGCGATCAAATTACTACGGATTCATCTCATCACATCGTCAATAACAACTCGGGAAATACGGTCACGACTATTACAGAGAACTCTAACAATGACTCGTCGGTCAGGATGTGGAGCGGTTCGTGATCATATTATACATTAAAATATAATTGTCACCGAGCCGTAACCCGTATTTCCATTGCAGAAAGCCGTCGGGCACACAGAAGGAGAGCGTCCTAGATCATACTCAGTGTTGATACCATTCTTATATCGGCTACCGTTGGTGTACAGGATAATGTGTATAACATCTTGCCTAGCTCGTAATGACATTTTGTGGAAGTGCGATTTCTGTAATTTTGGGCCTTGGCTAACGACTGAATCGTCGAGGGAGAACTTTTGGGTGGTTTCGCTGATGCAAGCGTCTGCCATAATTGCGATTTCCAAGTCTGGAGTGGGGTAAGCTGTTGCCTGATCATGTGCGCCGTACGATCCGATTCTTGATCTTTTTCTTCGAACAGAAATATGTCCCCAATCGATACATCGCAGCAATTCGTTTATCGAGACTTCACGAAGTAAATCCACCAACTGTTGGGCTTCCAGGGCTTCGATTAGTTTACTATGAGAAATCCTGAGCACTTCACGGTGGTCCTCCAGAGTAACCGCAAGCTTGCCTCGCCAGACTACGAGAGCAATGCAGATGTTAGAGATCCCACAACATGTTTGACGGTGCTACAGACGCGTCTTTGACGTACCAGAAATGCCATACGTTGTCTGATTGGCTAGATTAGATATAAATGTGCGTACTATATTCCATTGCTACCAGTGTCATCTTCAAAACTACATCCGCAGTCTTTGCTGCATGTGTTCATCCGAAGGCGTATGACTCACTGCGAGAAATCTCAGCCGTGGAACAAAGAGTCAAAAATGCAATCATACCCAAACTTGATGGAAAACATCAACAGTAACTTTCGTTAACCCGTCCCAAACCCGTCCTGCTGCAGGCCTGTGACCCGCGCAGACAGTGATGGCCTTACTCATGAGTCATTAGGCGCTCGTGCCAGTGTTGAAGGTTTATGCCGCTTTACTAGTATGAGAGTAACGGCGTAGTTAGAATCAGATAGATCGACCGTTGGATTCGGATCGATAATCGACGCCTAGCATTCGATTATTTCGATCAACCTAAAAACTTGTGCACGTGACGAAAACATACCATATATAGCAAGAGGCAATGGAAAAAAGAAATACAGAATAAGAAAAATTCCAGTTCTGCCCCCTTGGCGATAGCAGTGACCCTTCAAACCGCGAAGATACCACTGCCGCGATGGATAAAGGAGGAACTTTGTTGAAAGACCACTGGCAGGTCCTCAATCTGGGATTCAATGTAGATCCATTTGTTGAGGTTCCTGATCGGTTATTAAAATAAGCCGGAATGGTGGCTATGCTCGGTACCGACTTCTAGAATACAATTAATCCACGATTTCGCGACGATGGAAGCTTTGGATTCATGCCTTCCTCCAGAATGGCTTCAATGGGTCTGAACCAGACGAACCCGAACATGGGTGGCTGAGTATTTGAAGGGGCGTGTGAAGATGATGGTGGGTTAAGAATTTGACATCAATCAAAAATTTCTCATCGTCGCATTCCACCTGACAACCTGACAGCCCTGACCATATGGAGCACACCACATTGAATCCAATGGAGGGGTTTTCTCTTGTAATGTCCTCCTGTCTATAGTGTTGTATTCAGTACGTTTCTTGCTTTGCTCATGCAACGGGTTTGGTCTACATACCTCGACTCATTCAGCAGCAGCAACGGTCAGAAACATTCTGACGATTCTCATAATGTACGTAACACGCTCGTCCCTGACCGTTTTTTGCCGTCTACTTATGAAATCTCAAATTTATCCTGTCTCTTCCATTTCTTCTCCGCCCTTTAGATGGATTCTCCGTAGGCGATCGTCTCATATTATCGTATCCCAGTACTCACTTCCGAGCAGCATCCATTCGAGACCGCTCTCAGTGGCCTCGCACGCTAATTCTGCATATTCCTTTGCTGGCTCTACACGTCACTTCCTCACCGACATGGAAGGGCCCCTGGATCCCCCCAGCGCGCCATTTTCTGGCGGTCCTGGCTATCGCGGTAGTTCCTCTTCTTTGAAGAGCAACAACAGCGACGTCTCGCTCTCCATAAACTACCAACCCTCGAAATTTTCTCCCTCCCTGCTCAGTGGCGGTGCCCGGAAGCGCAAAGGCAAGACGGGCGATGTTCTTGACCCAGTGATGCCGAAGCGCGGAGGAGGTGTTGAAGCTTTCAGGAGTGGCGAAGCGCGCATGCCCCAAGATGGGGATGAAGACTATGATGGCGTTACAGGTGGTTGGCTTGGTGGTGGACCGAAACCAAGAAAACTGCGTTGGAACAAATTCAAATGGATCCTCTTCGTTGCCAACGTCCTCGTATGTTTCATCGCTCTCTTCTTATCCACAATGTTGTCCCACCTAATTTTCCTTTTGTGAAGTTAACCGCCTACTCCATTGTCGCACTTATTTTTTGCCTGCTTACCTGGTTCAATATCTGGAAACACGCCGACATTATTCTCGTCGGTAACCGCCCCGAACTCATCTTCTCCACCGTCGCCTCCGGCTTTGGCATTATCACATCCCTCATCGGGTGGGCTGGCATCCTTCTCAACAACCGTTCCTTCCTCGCTGTCTACACCTTCTTCCTGTGGTTGATGTTCGGCTTGCTCGTCGTTCCAGGCTACCTCACCTACAAGAAGCGGAGGTTTAATCTCGAAGGCAAGATCAACGCCCAGTGGTCAAAGGTGATCGGCCAGGCGGGGCGAGCGAAGATCCAGACGCAGCTCGCGTGCTGTGGATATTTCTCGCCGTTCGTGGAGGCAACCGTTACTCAGACGTGTTATGCGCGTAGCATTCTCCCCGGGTGCAAAGCCCCATATATGGCCTTCCAGAAGTTGTTGCTCCTCCGCTGGTTCACGGTGACATTCGCCATTGTCCCAGTGCACATCGGGGTGATACTTTCGGGTCTACTATGCTCGAACCATGTGACGTATAGGTTCGGAAAGGGAATGATGCCGAAAGCGTATCGTCTGAACATGGACAGCATGGCAGTGATCATGGATAATTATGCCAGGTACGTTCTCTACATTGTACCTGTTTTTCGCTTCGTTTATTCTCGTTGTAGTAAATTGGCAGAAGAGTACGGTACAGACGTCGCATCGGATATGCTCGCCCGCTCACGATCCAATCTCAACCTGAACTCCAGTCTCACTGGCATGGAGGCGATGCCTACTATGCCATATGGTGCTCCGCAACCAGGATATCATGTGAAGTATGATTCGCTCCATGCAAAGTCACCTGGGCCGCCGTTTGCAACCTTATAGCGGGTGCAACCTGTCTTCCTGTGTGCCCCCCTATGGATAGAATTATTTCCCATTCCTTTTCGTCTAATCACCCTCTTTTGCGATGTTGTGGCTAATACCCTACGTTCGCTCATTTTTTGAATTACTTTCCTTTGTCGTATGACACATCCTACATACTCGCATACCTCGTCTGTTTATACCCACCCGGTCACTTGGTACCTGGTGTGCCTACAAACCTATAAACTTAATAGTGTATCTAACGAACCCATAGGATATCTGGGGGCTGGGGCACGTAATCCAAGTGATTCCAGTCTGGATCGTGTTGCGGTTTGTGAACATTCTCGAGCACACTGCATTAGACTTCGGGCTTAGAGGCCCATAACTACGTCGCTTCACGACTCATATGGCAACATCGTGCTGACATCTCTTTCTTCTACTCTATGGTCCCACAATTCTACGGCAGGGCCGCAGGGGGTACATACCAAACTCCAACTTGAATAGGTTGACCGAGCTCAGCTGTTAGATCTTGCATGCGTTTTCTCTCCCCTTCATCCGTCGAATTCTCTCCCGAGGGCCCAGAATCATCTTCGCTTACCGTAGGAGGTGATGCCCAGCCAGTCGTTCCACCGAAAGTCATCCTACTTTAGTGTCAGTTTCGCAATCTTACCGTCACCACAGGCTTTGAATAACTCTTTGGAAGGTAACAATCATAACACGATGCAAGGCAGAGGCTGGGGTTGGCCCTTTCAATCTGTTAACAACTCCCCAATTTGTGCCTTGAATTTCCTCGCTCACTCAGTTGCTGACTTTATTCCTGCTAGTGTACTAAATTTTGTGAAACTTCCATTCCTCGCGGACATCCACTTGTTCCTGTTTAGCTGGGCCTTTGAGTATTTCGCTCCCTCTCTTAACCAAATTCTTCGCCGACATATGGCAGAGATCAGCGATCCCGTGGACTTTTTCTGTTCTTGGTTCCTTTTCTTGCAGATGCATAGTCCTATTCAAGATCCGTTTTCCTGCTTTCACCATTCCCTTCCTCCACCTCACCCTATGCTGCCCCAGTTTCCTCCACCGAACATGCCATTATCGGGTCAGGCTTAATATGCTTTGGGGTCTAGTGCTGTTAAAGGGGTTTCCTCTAGGGTCCTTGAAGTTGCCCAAATATTTTCTCGTCCCCTTGCTGCAAATGAATCCTGGACTACGTTTTGATCCCCATTTTAGGTCACCATACGTATCGTGGGAGTCGCTGTGGATATTCAGGACATTGTCGATGTCATTCAAATATCGAGTGACAAGGCCTCGAACGCTGCAGACATCGTAAAAAGAACATAGATGGACCATGTACCAGAACACGGGTGGGATGCGCATCGCACATCTAAGAAACCAGAACTCACGCATGAGTGGCTAGAAATCATACTATAATGACAGGCAGAAAGGATGGTAGTGACGAGCGCACATGATTCTATTTGTCAACCGATCAATTCAAGTTACTTTGCTCGATTCTCCGCAACTACGTACCCTCAAGATTCCCTCGAGTTCACGGTCTATAGCAACTATTCCCATAAGACCCCCTTCCTAGTCACAGTGATCTGGCTCCGATGACCCTTCTTAAGCTCCGACTCTCCTTCCATAAGCTCCTTGACGAGGGAATCCTCCAACGTAAGAATCTCGGCGATAGCTCTGAGAACGGAAACGCTGGATAAAAATATCAAGTATTAAACCAAGGGTGCAAGACGATAATTCCCTACCAGATTCTAGGAATGAACGTGCGTTGGCCAGAGACATGTCGCACCATGACTATCGACGACCATTTTATGAGCCTCTAAGTCCAGAATATTGGGGGAGGGACGGAAAATTCTTACGAAATGCACAAAGGACGAAGACTGCTCTCGATTCCACAGGACTGTGTACGAGCAACTGAAAACCAAACTTGATGAATTCACATGCCTCCGGGAGCGCGAGTAGAAGGTCATAGCAGTTGTCTTCGTCCGCGATATCGATGTGTTGCTCAAGGGGCCAAAAATCGTAGTCGTATTTGGCGAAGGACCGAAAACGCGAAGCTGAGAGGGAGAGAACATGTGTGATGCGCCAGTCTTGAAAGCACCTAATAGCCAACATCGGATCTTCAAGGAAAAATTTCTAATGCATGGTCCGCCCGGGGTGATATGCGGCTTGGTAAACACTTGGTTAAGGGCTAAGCTAGAATTTACGCATGCAGATGTAGAGCTTGTTTTATATGATTTCGGCGGTACTACAATCACCGCCACCACACGGGCCCTTGTACTGGAGCCGTCTCTGAGCTCTCCACTCCTTGGACGCGCCGTAGTAGGAAGACGGGTGGTAATCACAGTCACCGAACAACTTGAGCTGCAAGACGAAGGCGAACTTGAAATTGGGTCAGATTATTGGCCGTTCTGCAGTAGTGGCTGAATCGTCCTTGTCAGGAGAGAGATAGTATCCGAGTAGGTGCGATGCGACTCACTATCTTTTATAAGGTGTATCGCGCCCTGCCAGGGGCTAATTTTCTTCGTCTTCATTGCTGTGCATGGCAAGGAATGTTGACTTTATGAAACTGGTGCTCAGGCTTACGATACGCAGCAACGACCATAGAGGTTCTGGATATTCCCGCCACGCAATGAACCAGGACCCACCCGCCTTGCCCCGGGGCGTCGTCAATGGATTTGCATGTCCGGCACAAGTGACAAAGCATGTCGGCCTCGAGTTCATCATCGATAGGTATGACTAGGTGATTGTCCCCGGTCGAAGGGTAACACACGGTCAAAAAGTGCGTTATGCCCAACTTCTTGCGCAGTTCCTGGGACTGAGCTCCTGTGGTGCGTTGTGGGGAAGCGATGAGATTGTACTATAGGATATGACTCGGATGATGCTTACTTTCCGATGAAGATTTGATCTTTGATGACCAAATGGCCATCGTAGCAGGAGAACGAAAACTTGAGAAGTTCAACCGTCACGGTCGTGACGTGAGGAAGCACCTCGGACCTTCCCGCAATCCGAGGAGTTCAACAAGCTTATCGTAAAACAAGTTACCTTGAGACTATCCTTGGAATTAATTGATCGTGCTTCATGCTTATATGTGGTTACTTAGTAACAACCTGCTAGCGTACGCGCCCGGTGCTCTGGTGAAAGATCATTGGACCCGTTCAAGGTAAGCTCGATCTCGTTATAAATCCAACATAAATGCTTAAAAAATGGTTTTATCACTGGATTCAAAAATCTAGGCGATGTACGTACTGGGTTGTGTCAGCCAGAGGAAGGATCATAGGTTTTCGCACCGTACTATGCCTACCACTGGCAGAAGCAACCAACGTTTACTAGTGACGCATAAAAATTTTACAAACTTTCTCGGTGCCGGCTTCGTAGAATATTTCCTGAAGCATCTAGATTCTGGTTATCGGGGAGCCTTGCAAAAAGAAATACATGTTGGCGTGTCTGTAGACGCCTCTGGCAGTGCCTGGCCTTCAGAAGCGTGAGTCACTGGGGGTTGAATTTGAGCGTGACGTTACATCTCGCTTATTTTTCCTTTGTGAACTAAATATTTAACAGCATCCTTTCCATCTTCATGGTGTACATCATGATTTTCTTTCCTTAAAATTGTTCTGACTCAAGGAATATTCAGCACTCCTTCTTCGCGATTCGAAGTGCGAACAGCACATCGTACAACTTTGTGAATCATGTACGCTGAGTCCTTCAAATATTGCGCTCTCCCGAATTCGCATCTAATCATTTTTAGTGATTCTTTTGGAGAAGTAAACACAGTTACGAGAAGCACGCATGATGTATCGCGGCATACATATGCTCTGCATGTCGGGAGCAGACTCCTGCCATAGCACCCCTGCAACCTGAGTGCTCGTCTCTCAGTGCTCACTGACGCGTCGGTTCCGGATTTTCTGGACTTTTCTCTTTGGGCTGATAAGAGACAAGGATAAGTAGCGTACGGCCCTCCTGGTCCGAATATTGATATTCGCCTCTCAAAACTTCTCACGTACGCTATCGATATTAGGTGTGGGCCACATGTTCCGGAATTTGTTTTGCTTCCGGATGACCTCACAGGTTAGATGGTGGGTGGTTCTTTTGTCATGTACGCATGATACTACGTAAATTTCCCCCCGAGGTGCTCCGAGTAGAGTGGCGTTGTATAAGTACAGGTGGAATGTCAACTTGTGGTCCTTGATGTTCTCTCGAAACACTCAGTGTACGTATCCCTCACCATTCCTACCGTAATATTCTCCTTTACAATTTTTTAGATCGTTAAACATTTTTGTAACTCAATCATCAAACGCTCCAGGTACTCTTTAACACTGGACATCCGAACCTATCCCTAACTTGAACCCTTTCATTTGTAGCATGAAGTTGACTGCATTCTTGATTGCCGCACTCGTCACAGCTTTTAGCATCGTCCAGGCCGCTCCTTCCTCGGATTCGGTGGCTTGTTATCCAGAATGCAAGCCCTGGTGCCGATGCATTGGAAAACGCCTTGAGAATATTTTAAATGGGTTGTTTTAGGGGAAGGCAGATATTGTTTGAATGAAGGTGCTGTTGCTTCATCGAGGAGGGTCGGTGCGATTTTGTGTACTACTGCAAAGCGGCGAAGTTGAAAGTACGCAGTTGACAGTAGTCCGGGGGGTGGATAATTAACGATATTCTGTCCCTGGTTCATCTGATAGTACGCGGATCTTCTCGTACTCCCCGAGGATGTCATCGAGGTGCTCAGCCGTCGTATGGACAATTTTGGCAACAGCGGCGTGGAAGGCGAGGTGACAGGGAATAGGGAGTGATTTGATTCATGTGGATGTTGTTTAAATACCTGCTTCCCCTACGTTTACGAGAGTTGGTGAAGATACTTGTAACAACAGAAGTTTTACTAACATACCAAAGAGAACGGTGTCAGAGCACATCCGAATTTCGCACGTGTCGGATTTAGCTTTGACGGGACGACGAGGCGTCAATGTATTGAGAGACGGATTGATATTTTCATCATCCAGCTCCATAGATTCGATCTCTGTGTAAGGACTTGATGATCGTCTCAACCAAGCAGTTGTTCCGAGACGAAAAGCTCACATGATAATACTAGTAGGGATGATGTCAGTATCTGTTGAGTAGCGGTGATATTTACCACTTCTGCTGTTTGTGCGTGGAGAGAGCGTCTAGAATTGTATTTCCAGTTTTTCACAAGTTTTTCACCATGAGAGATCGACGATTGAAACCGGGCCGAGGATGTAACAGAGTGACGCGTCGTGTGACAGGTCGTTTCAACCACTTGAATCCGCGTTGTCGACAACGCTGTCGACGAGCTCATCGACGAGGACGACGATGAGCAAGATCTCCTCAACGCCTAGCCCAGTTTCTCCGCCAAAACCATCAGAAGCTCTCAGAGTCAAACCAAATCCACATCCTTATGCTATAAAAACAACCTCAACTGGAATTCTATCTGGTTCTCATGCTGCTAGTCCAACTGTATCCTCAACTTCTCAATCTCCATATCGCTACGTCCCAGCATCCCCATCCCCTTCTCCTACTAAGCCTACTCAATCTCATGGCGGTGGTTCCAAGCATCGATATAGTAGAAGTCTAACCTCGGACGAACTTCCTAGACCTCTTCCAATCCCACCATCTCCATCTGACGACGACGATCATGATGTCTTCCAGTCACGGTCTTCCAGGCCTTCTCTGACAAGCACCCGGATACGTAGATCAGAGACTCTCCCTTCTGGTTCACCTTTTCCCCGTCTTTCACTCACCGACGACCCAACTAACCCAAAACAATGGAATCCTACGGAATTAGCAGCTCATCTTGCTTCTACTCTCGACGCAGATTCTGGTCTCCCAATTGACGAGATCACAGCCTTTATCGAAGGTTCAGAAATCACTGGCATGAGCTTCCTTAGATTCGATGATGGCGTCTTGAATGCGTACGTATACCATATATCCCTGCTCGTTCGTCCTGAATTCTTATCATATTTCCCTCCCTTCAGGTATGGCGTGGACCCAAAATGGCGTCCCGCACTTCTATCCGCCTCTCGCACATTACGGCAGAACGTCCTACGAATGGGCTTACCTAGCTCTACCATCGGTCCCTCTTCTTTACAATACCGAGCTCCCACCACCGCCAACATAACCAACCACAACCGCCGCATCTCCCGTTCCGCCAACTCTTCCCCCACACGTCCTTTCGCCTACTCCCACCCTCGTTATTCCACCACCTCTACCGCCTCTTCTGCTGAATTCTTCTACCCAGCACGTGGAGATGGCGATGGCAACGACGACGAGGAAGAAGAAGGGTACTTGTCATCTTCCTCTCGCTCGTCTATATCCTCCACCACATCCTCCGTATTCAACGACGAGGATCAGAACGTCACTAGGAGAAGTAGGCATAAACACAGACCAAAGGGTCATGGCCGCGTAAGAGGGATGGTTGCCTCCTTTGAACGAAGCAATTCCCTCTCGAACGAACAGAACCAGAGTCCTACTCGCTGGGATTCAAGGCAGGGACGAGATCGGGAACGGGAGAGAAACTCCAGCACCTACGACGAGATGTTCGCCACTACTACCACCAGCGCTGCTATCACCCCAACATTCACAGGAAACTGCAGACCCCTCCCTAAAGCCCCGCAATTGGTATATGCGCATACCAGTACCGGAAATGGGATAGGTCTAGGAAAGCCACCGCTCCTCCTCCCTCAGGCATCACGCTCCTCTACCACCTCATCGCCATATACATCTGCTCTGAGCACACCGCATGCCACCGAGAACGGGAACTTGCCTCCCCAACATACAGGACAGCGCCCGCTTCCTGTCCCCCCTAACGACGGGTACGTCCCGCTTCCGGTTCCGCTGTCCTTATCCTTGTCTCCCAATGTGGACAGGGGTGGACGCACGGTATCGGGGTCTACTACGGGTGATAGTATCTATATGAGTGCGTCGGAAGGGGATGAATCTGGCACTGGGAATGGAAATGGAAATGGAAAGGAGATGACGATGCAAGCGTTATTGGACATGTTGGGCCAGGATGGGGATGTAGGTCCTGATGGGATGATGATGAAGACAAAGAAAGTCCCTGTACCCCCTTCTCGAACCGCAGAGGAAGAGGAAGAGGATATGACCATGGATGAACTCCTTGCTCTTTCTCGTACCGAGAAGAGGACGGGTGCAGATGCATGGGAGATTGATTATGGGATTGGGGAGACTGTTAAGAGGATTCCGGTGGGGGTGGTTGAAAGTGAACGTGACCGTGATTCTGGACGAGGGAGTGAAAGTGGGCGCATTGGGAGAAGTCTTGGGCGGAAGATGAATTTGGGTTTTGGTGTGAAGACGAAGACGAAGGGGAAGGGGAGGGAGGAGAGGAGGGGGGTTGGGGATTTGTTTGATGGGGTGGATGGGATGGGTGGTGAAGTCCTTACAGCGGCGGGTGGCGGGGAGGAAGATCCAGATCCGGCCCAGGTAGCGAAAGAGATGGAGCGCGAGATGGAGAGAGAGAGAGAGAGGTTGTTGGCTCTTGAGGTTGAACAAGAGCGGGAGCGGGAGGTAGTCAGAGAACGTGAACTCCTGGCAAGGGAGGAAGAACGGGAGCGGCAACTTCAGCTGGAAGCTGTCCTGAGGGAGCGTGCGGAAGAAAAACGGGAGCAAGAACGGTTGATTCTCATGGAAGAACGAGAACGAGAGTTTACCCGTGTTTTGGAAGAAAAGGAGAGAGAACAGGAGGAAATGAGGAGGGAGCTGGGTGAGTTGGGTGAGAGGGAGGTGAGGCTTGGGGAGGAGCTTAGGGATGCGCGGAGGGAGCTGGAGGAGTTGGGCGAAGAGGAGGTGAGGCTTGTTGGGGAGATTAGGGATACGGAGAGGGGGGTGGAGGAGTTGAGGGTGAGGATTGAGGAGGTGGAGAGGAGGGTTGGGGAGTTGGAGGTGAGGGAGGAGGAGAGGGAGAGAAAGAGAGAAAAAGAGGAGGAGGAAAGGTGCCGACGGGAGGAAGGAGGGATTAGTCGAACGGTGCTTCGAAATATGAAGATGCTCGTTTTGGCATGTTCGATATCCCTCCCTGCTCTTTTATCTTCTTCCTCAAGATCGACTTTGAGGGATTCTCCGGCTGGCGCTGGTTCAGATACCGAGGTCGAGATCGACGCTACTAGAACTCGGAACGGAAATAGAAATGGGGGGAGATCTACCAACACCAACACTAACCGAAATAAGGTGACCCGCCGCCAGCTCGAGCAGCTTTACGACACGCTCCCGCGGTATGTCCTGCTTTTTGGGATTGGGGCGTGTGCGTTTGTGTTGAGGGGGTTGGTGAGGAGGGTGTGGGCGCTTGGGGTTGGGGGTACGGGAGTGAGGGCGGCGAGGAGGTGAGGTGGTGAGGAGTCTGCTGTGCTCGCGATTTCGTTTTTTCTTTGCTTTCCTCGTCCCTCGGTTCTCGGCGCTTTTGATGTCTTCCATGCTCACACGTATGTAATGGTACTATCTATTTTTTCTTTGCTCTGCATGTTTCTGCATATCATACCTTTGATTCTTTGCTTTTACGACCTGTTGATGACGTACGACATAGGCTTTATGATTTTACGATTCATGAAATTTTACGTTTGTAGACTCGTCTTGAATTATTGACAACATTTGTAAACCTGTTTAGAAACTCGCTTTTTCAATTCTGCCAGTGAGTCTCCTCGTGCCTACAAAATTCATCGGTACTAAAGTCGAACAGCGAGTCGTTACGAGAGAAGCTCGGGTGCCAATTTCCGGTTCCACTTCCATCTGGGCTCAACGAGCTCCTCGAATTTCGTGAATACAGCCTCTGTAGAGCCCAGATTCATTGCTTCCAATTCACCGAGATGATCATGATGCTGCTCGGCAAGCCACCCTAATAAAACACAAGCCAACTCCCACTGATCGCGTTGATTCTTCGCAATGGCCAAATTCTTGTATCCCTCTCCCAGAAAGTAGTATTTCGAGAAAAGACAACGCGTGTAAAAGGGTGTCTTCCAGGTCTGGAGTATGTCTTCGCCTTCGTCAGTGGATGATATGCAAATAGCGACCAAGACCCAAATGAAGGACTCAAGATCATGGCGGTAAAGCCGTTTGATCTCGCCCCTGTAATACTCGACACAGAGTAGATCCAGCGCCATATAAGGAATGGTCCCTAGTCCTCCGATGCTCCGTAAATTAGTCTCACTCCGAACAATTGCCAGATCAAAGTCATTCAAGATCCCTCGGTTGTTTTGTTTGTCCCACATTAAATTGTCGAAACTGATGTCGACGTGTTCGATTCCTCCCTGCCACAGATAGTAATGGCCTAATAACAATGGGTTAGTCCAGATTATTTCGAAAAATGAAACAATTACTTACAGCGATAACAGTCCTGCCAAGCAGCCATAATGTTCCTTCTAGAAGTTAATCTTTCCAATGAATAAAGCCGCTTTGAAACGAGAAGACGGAGGACACGAGGACGTGGCCCTTCGGGATTCGATGCTATATTCAATTCCGTTCTGATCTTGGCGGTAGAGAATCCGAGATCGCAAGACCCAAGCACCTCAGGAAGATGAC
>QLOJ01001247.1:0-26631 GCA_003313625.1 Tricholoma saponaceum
CGTGCTGATTGAGAAAAACTGAGAGAGCGAGATGATGCAGCCGCCGACATAGTAAGGACAATGCGTATAGCTCTCTTGTTAGGTTTTGAAAGACGGTAAGAAGTATTGAGTCAGGTAGTTGGAGCAGAAGAGGGCCTGAGACTCGTTCCTTCATAGCTAAGGGCGAGAACGTATGAGGAACATTGTATACGAAGGTTGTTGTAAACGTTTGAACGCCAAAACAGTGGTTGTCAACTTGTTTGGCACCACTTTCCCATCGATCAGGCACGCCAATCCAAATTGTTACCGACAGCTCTCCTCAAATCGCACTTCAATGACTTCTTCAACAGGAAATGAGGAGACCATTTTGGACATGACTTTTTTCGTCATTTTGATCTGGTACTTCTACTCCATTGCAACTGCTGATGCTCAATGTCAGCAAGCAAAGTTAAATCAGAACAAGATCAGCCTAAATCTATTCGAATTACCCGGTGCATAAAGTTGAGTATGGTAGTCAGAGAAGCGATTATACACAAGGCATAGCAACGTTTCATCAATTACGCATATAATTGACTCATCTCCTTTCGTTACCCGTATCGGGGACGTCACGGTGAACACACGCCTATGGAACTGGAGCGGGATATCACATTTACGGGTGCGGATTTAAGTTTAATACCAAGGACGGCTTGTAGGCGACGACTCGCAACCAGAGTCATAGGTCAGTTGTATTTTGATCCCAGGAAGATCATGACTGACCTGAGCTGACTTGTCTTTTTTTTGCTGTATGATGGAGATCACTATTTTTCAATCTATATATTGTGGCCTTTGACTGAAGTCTCTACTACGACTCCCTGAGCGAAGCCTGCTGCGAAGGGGGAGAGTCAAAATAATTACAATCACGTGACAAATCGTCATGGTTCTAATATTGTCTCCCTCTGTCATCCCATAAACTGATTCGTTCTAGCCACAACACTGCATACATGCCTGTTTGACGTCAAGCGATTGTAGTCGGAAACTTGCGCCCTCACGTGCTTTTCGCTGAAATTCATCTCTCTCGACATCCGACCCTTTAAGTTATAAATTCGAATTCACTAAGACTGGGACCAGGATACGCCACTGCATTGTTCAATCTTTGTGCACGTTTTCCAGTAACAGGTCCCCAAGCTTTCTAGAACTTCGCATGGGGGCTCTGTTTGTTGGAAGGACCGGAAAACTATTTATGCGCGATGCACGCTTCATCCAAGTCTTCCTTCTTCCCTTTCAACCGAGTCTCATGCAGATGGTGCCTTTGCTGGGCCCATCACAACACGGAGAAGATCTACCGGAAGCTCAAGGTATTGCGAACTTTCAAATGCGATAACCGGAGCCAAGAATGATATCTAATAAAATCACGGGACACTCCAGGTCCAAGTGTGGCTTCCGTGCTTCAAACATTGGTAGTTTCCACTCCTGAATCGAGTTTTGTTGACATTACATCCTTAATCCTGTATCACTGCGCACCATCGGCACCGCGGCGGCGTTTCTATGGAATGAATTCTCGAACTGAGGGTCACGTTGTAAGTTTTCCTTGATATCGTGATCAACGGTCACCAACCTCAACAAGTCCCGAGACAGCACAACTGTTGAAATCTGAAATTCTCCGAGTCAACTCTGGCTGCGATACACTGGTCGACATGGCTGGTAATAGTAAAACAAAGGGAGCATTCAAGCCGTGGGAACGAATGGCACTACTCCGTGACATCGCGCAACTCACCGGCAAACCTTCCCGTCCAAATTCGACTTGTGCACATGGCGATCAGCATCCAGGGCATTATTCTTGGCCTCAATACCTCGCATATAACTCGAATCTGGCGGACTTGCACCTCTTCGTATCAGCATGTCGTCTTCGCTCTACGCCAATACCACTATAGTTCCCAACGGACTATGGGGCTGGGCCCAACGATTCCAATCGCATAGTGCTTTGATAGTCATCGCGATTACTGCCGCCCTATTCTTCAAAGTCAGACTAAGTGGAATCCTAGCTGCCTGGCCGTTCTTCACCCACCGTTACGACTTCATCAAATCCAATTTCCAGAAAACTAGGAAAAACTTTTTCTCGTTTAAGATCCTCGATGTACGACTTTGATACTTTCAAGTTGTGCCCATCTCATGGTACACTTAACCGGATGGTAGCACTCCGTCACAGCAGTCAGGGGCATAGACGCACGCAGGGCCTTCTTTGACGACAAGACCTTCAGTTTTAATCAGGGGTACATAATCCTCATGGGAGGCGTACGTTGTCTCAATAATTCAACTAGTCTTCGCGCATAACGCCTAAAATTTCTAACGTCAGGCGCCAAGAATTGGAGACATAGACATCAGCAACGATGGGGACGACAGCGCCCTCTTTGTTAGGCGCCTCTCCACCATTTTGCGCAAAGAGCGGGTGTCGGATAGTGGGTACCTTGTCAACGCACCCACACTTTAACTTAATTTACGCTAGTCTTCCCCGCCATGTTTGACGACATCCAAGGCCGCATGGCCAGCTGGGGGAAACAAGGTACCATGAACCCCTTCAATAACATCTACGACGTATGTCACAATTTTCCTTCTTGCTCCTCCGACGTAATCCCGACCCTAATTCATGTTGTAGATCGTCTTCCAGATAACCATCCGTCTGGCTTCTTGCCGCGAACTTGCCTCCGACCTTCCGGCGCTCACCGAACTCCAAAAACACTTCATGATCCTTGAGAAGAGTGCTACCCCCACCGCGCTCCTCTTCCCCTGGTTCCCCGGCCCGGCCAAGCGCGCTACGGAAGCATCAACTAAAGCTCTCTTTAAGATGTTGTGGGGTTATATCGAGCAAAGAAAGAAATCGTCAGCATCTAGTTCGGATTCAATTGATCTGATGTTAGGTCAAGGTATGAGCAATGAGGATATCGTCCAGTTCGTGATGAATGTTATTTTCACGGGGGTCGTCAACACCGGCACTAACGGTGTGTAACCTCAATTCCTCCTTTAATTACCCCGGAATTAATTTGGATCCAACATTTAGCCTGCTGGATTCTCCTCTATATCTCCGTCCATGCCCACTGGAAATCTAGTATCCATGCCGAAATCCACGCACTCCTTGCTCAGCATACCAATTCCTCTGAGCCGCTCCACAAACGGCTATCCGCAATCCCTATCTCTCTCTGGGAAGACGCAACACCAACCCTCGACCTCGTTATCCGCGAGACCATCCGCCTCATCGTCAACTTCACCACCTTGCGTCGCCATCTCCCTGGTGAAGGTGAGGGAAGCATGAAAATGCCTGGCGGAGACGGGGAGGTGCCAAATGGCGGAATCCTTGCGTATTGCATGACTGATGCACATTTGAACCCAAATATATATACGGATCCTGAAGTGTTTGATCCTGATCGTTATGGTCCCGGGCGAGAAGAGGACAAACGGGAGCCGTATGGATATTTGGGGTGGGGAGTTGGTGAGTGGCTTCTGTTCTTGTTTGTCATGTTTGTCGTGCTATGAATTGGCCTGATGCGAATTTGGTAGGGCGGCACCCGTGCACAGGCATGAAGATGGCAAAATTGGAGCTCAAGATGATCGTGGCGATGTTTGTGGTGGGGTATGAGTATGATGTAGTCGATTCAGAGGGCAGAATCTCCACAAGGGTGCCTGTCCCGAACTACAATGAACAACAGCAGGTATGTTTTGCCCTCGTATTCCTAGAAATTGGCACAGGCTGATAGTCCGTGACTTACTTCCTTTGTGATGGCAATGGGTAGGCGAGGCCGAAGGGCGAGCCGCATTTTATCAAGTTCAAGCGTGTTGTCGAGTAGGATTGTACAATCGGGGAACAGTCAATACAGCTGTTGTATGCTATGGTACGAGAATATATCATTCGGGGTGTCCTTTCTTCGGACAACGTCTGCCAGTGAATCCCGTCTTACCTCGCATTTCGCTTCATATATAGTCAGTGGAACATCCTATATAATGTGTACACAATATCGCGATAGGACGCTGGATATGTGTTCTTGAGTTCACGAATCACACTTTGTTTCTCGTCAACCACGACACCCATGTGAAGAACAAAAATTATATTGAAAGCATTGAGTTACACAGAGTTGAGAGGCGGTATTGAAATAAACACTTAACTGGCTAGACGGGTCCACTCTTCCGAAGGGCTCCATGCTTTTATACTCCGAGAAGGAACGTAGTCATGCCAAGTCTTGCCATGCACTCTGGGCTGTCGCTCCTTACCACGGAGCATGCGATCTGACCGTATGAAGGGGAATGTCGCTGCTTTGAGACAGGTTTGAGCATATATGGCGTATAACGCGGGCGTATTACTTACTGGTAGGACTGAATTTGTACAATGCTATATGCGGTCATATGATATCTACGGGATCAAGTGCATAATTAGCTGACTACAGACCACTGGCATATGGAATATTTATTGTACAACATGCATAAGTACCATACCCGTGAAGCAAGGACGGTGTTGACGTTAGCATCAGTCTCTTTCCATAATGGGGAGTAACAGAGAAAAGAACGAGTATTAGGAGACGGCATAAGCAAGCGACTCAAGAACCATGATAGCACATATATGCCTGCTTCCTCCCAATCGACCAATTCCTGTTGCATTCGCCTTCAATTTACTTGGTAGAAGAGGATTTTTCTGCGGAAGGGAAAGAATGAGGCGAGTGTTAGTTCGTTGGGGGCACGGTAAGGCCTCTCTAACAGGCAGAGCGCAAATACGATGGAGAATGCGAAAACAGAACCCATTTCGAAATGGGACATTATAGACAAAAGAAAAAGAAAGCATTACACTCACCAGAATGACCATTTCTGTCCTGGCCAATGCCTTCCTCGACATCTTCAAGCCCAGCCGCACGATAGTCGGAGAGGTAGAAGTGAGTGTAGGGGAGAGCGACAAAGAGTGCGCCAACCACATTGCCGATGAAAGCTGCGATTAAAGACCTGGATCGAAGTGATCAGCACAAAGCTAGGAGGTGGGAAATTTTAGCTTGCGCACTTTCGGATATACTCTGCGGCTGTAATCTGTATAAACATACGTCATTCGAGGCTTGTTAGTTTTTCTTCCTGTTTAGGTAGAGGTGCAGGGGAATACCCACCGGTGCACCAAGCATTATCGCAACTGGGATTGAATACATATTCGCTAGGCGTGAAATTGATTGTTTTTTGGGATGGTGAGCAGACAATTGAAGAGCATACCGACAACTGTGGAGAACGAACATCACACCAAATGTATAATGGGATACAATGAATGAGACGCACCGTGGTCAAATGAACATGTCACGAAAACCTATATATATGTCAGAATTTATTCAAAAAATAAAGAAACAGGGGCGAGGTACCCAGATAGGTAGCCACGTCGCAATTATTTTGGAGATGACTTCCTTGCTTGATGCCGCTTGCTTCAATGGTTGAGGCGAGTATCAGTTCCTGTTCCCAGGTTCTATGTTAATAGCACGCACCCAAACTGCTAATGAAACGAGCCAGTTGCAGCCAATCCCGCGAAGGAAGATCTGGTGCCATTGCGGTTTGATTGCCTTGGTCCTGTATATAATATTCATTAATCTTGCTATGGATATATTTTAAGGCTTACAAAGCTGCTGCTTTGATAGCGCTGAGGTAGGGCTCGGCGGACACGATGCCAGAGTCTGCATGGCTCATTAAGTACAAGGAGAGTTTGAAGATGTGAAAAATGTGAGGCGATCAGCGTTATGTAAGGTCGCTGATGCATCGGCGCGTGTAGCGGAGGTTGTGAAGTGGAAAGGAGTAATGGCATACGTACATCGGACGAGGATCGCACAGAAGAAGAGACTTCCGACAAGGTTTCCAAAGAATACTAGAGGTGCCGGGAATGAGTAATCGGCGATGGAAACGCGATCAACTTGGAATACGGCGTACCCACAAGCCAATTGTACGGTAGTCCCCACCAAGGCACAGCACGTTTCCAGACGGCCATCGGGAAGACAAGCATGTTGCTCGTGAGGAGCTCTTGGCCGTTTAGGACAATCCTGCATGGGCGGTGTCTCGATAAACAAGTAAAGAGATGTAAGACAAATAATTGCAGACATGACGAGACCGATAGGAAACACGAAGCCACTCAGAATCTTGACGAGCCCGGGATTGGAGGCATTAAGCCCCGGGGAACCTGCGGACACAAATTCGGAAAGGAGGTTTCCGAAAGAGAGTAGTACTCCTGCCATGAACTAGGCAGGAGTCAACGAGCACAGCAGGAATAAATGAGCACAGAAACCATTGCAGAAAGTGTGGGATGGACGCACTGCCTTCAGAAAGAGGATATCAATGCGAGTATTGTGTTTCGTGACACCCGCGTCGATAAAAATGCGAGCAACTTCGGCTTGGGAGAACGTTCCAGCTGAGTACTGCGTTGTCGACGCCATCGTGAGCTTGAGACACGAGGGGAGGAAAGAAGTTGGTAAATTGATAGGCTAAATCATTTATACCTTGCTTCGAATTATGAAGCGTGGTCGTCACTCGTGAGCTCGGCCATCCTCGGCAGCGGTTCTATTTTTGATAGTTGTTGGAAATAATAAGATGAAGGGAATAAACCTGATCATGGGATGTTCGGCACAACAGCAGTAATTGCAGCACCCCCACGAGGTCGGCATTCAGTATTGAAGAAGGTCAGCACGCAGTATGCGCAATTGCAATTTGAGGATTGGTAAAACGTGATAGGTGCATTTCCATCATACAGGATAATGGGATCATGAAACGCTCATCGGGATCAGCCGACTCGGAGCCCGAAGATAGCAGGCCACGGTGAAGTCATCAGAATTCACGCTGCAATTTTCCCAATGCCCGGTATCCACAGAACAAAATACGATTAAACTTGACCAGTGAGATCGATGGTGTGAACAACCCTTCGGCGGTAGTTCGGCGCCTCAAAGTCAAGCTGAACACTGAGCCTGTACGTGTGCTGAACAGTCCTTTTATGTAACGCACTGCCCTAGACCGCCCATCATGGGACCGAAGACGCTAAGTACAACTCCACGTACAGGCTGCGGAACCATATCAGATGATCGGGGATCTATTTTTGAGTAACATGAATATCAACGTTCAACACCGAAGACCACGCACCATCCGTAGAATTTGGATATGGGCAATGATTTGTGGCTTGCGCGATGCCAAAATGAGTATCAGAGGGCGGATCAGTGCTAAGCCGCGCAACCCCAGCGTAGTCATTACATGGGTATAATGAGATCACGATTGTCCGACTCGGAGTTCTGTAGTCCAGGAAAGCCTGTTCTATCAACAACGCAACATTCGCTGCCCCGCGACGGAACACCCGTTACATATGGGGTATTTCGAGTGATGCTGAAGGATAATGCTCCCAGTGCATGGGAAGAAGTTGTTACTTCTCAGGACATTTAGCCAGAGTGATATTTGATGGAATAGACAGAATCAAATGATGTGATACGAAAGAAGGGGGACCAGTAATCAGAGGGATAACGATATCGCGTGTTGAGAGGGGCTGGGCGTCTCGGACGAAGATGAGGTAGAGCCACGGAAGAGGTACTTACCCAGCTAAACAAGGTTAGTTTTCATACTGATATCTGGGGCACTGCAAGCGGTTGAACATAAGTTTGAGACAGATGATGAATAGCGGGAATTCTTTAGACATGAGTCAGCCGGCCGCATTGTTGTAGTTGAACAAAGTTCAGGTTTACAACTTGAAGCCGTGAGTCTAACTTCAACTTTGTCTGCAACGACAAATCCACAATCACATCATGCTCTCTTAATTGCTACGCATGGCATGAAGATGAAACAGATAGAACGTTAACAGGGAAAGTGCGACTCGGATGTCGAGCATCTCAACCGTAACACTAGGTGCGCAGAGGTGAGTCGGCCCAACTGATCAAATCATTTCACAAATTAGGCTTACTTGCATGATGGATGGTATGACCAATCCTGCTGAGGGGTTTTCAAACTGTCCACGGAAGTTGGTTCCATAAATCTGGAGAAATTGGCAAGATTTTCCCCGAATGACATCTATGAAGGAGTGCAGCATCTCCTTCCATAGTGCTGTGAGTGTGTGGTTTGGAACCATCTGACTACCACTAAATTGCAGGTAAAAATGAAGATTGACTGTGTGCACCGCAGATAGTTCACCAACAAGATTCTTTAGTCGCTGAATATAACCAAAGACAAAGAATAGATTGGTAGAATCGATGATGAGATAAAGGGAAGGGAGGGTTATGCCGGAACACGACTGCCGCAAGGCAGAGAGGTCCCTCGCCGATGCTTGAAAGTCTTCTTCAAGGAAAAGTTTCCACTCTTTGTATGGGTCTGGGATACCTCTACGACTTAAATATGAAGGGAGTGCCAGCCAACGCAGCCTCTGAGAAACCAGTGTCAGGGTATATAGGTCTGAGTCTGCTAGTGTCAGGTCTTGGAAGATCAAATGAAGAACGTCGTCAGGAAGATCTTGCAATTGACGAACATTTGCCGGCGGTGTAGAGAATGCTGCTATGGGGGTAAACGAGGCTATGTCGCGACGTTCGTTATTCAGTTCCACGGTTTGTATGCTCTGGCATTGGGTATGCATGGCATTCATGAATGAATTGAGGTGTATCCAACACATTTCGGTGTCGTCTATCCGTTTGTTTAAGGACAAGTGCTTGAGTCGAGGGTAAAAGAACGCAACCCATAGAGGTAGGACAAATGTGAGCAAATCATTGCTGAGCTGCACCCGAGAAATACCAGTGGGTAAGGGAAATTTTAGAAAGTCGAGTCTTTCTATGAGCAAGAACAGCTTCCGAACCGCTCTGTCCATGCTCAACGATGCATCCAAAGTATTTATCATACAACTCTTGACCTCCATAGTCTCACCTAAAGTGACGATCAGGGTGAGTTTGGGTAGTCGATGGTCGTCGAATTTCGTGTAGATCAGTGAGCTGAGTTTGGCAAAGTGGCTAGAGCAGATCATATTTAGCCACGGAAGGACTATGGTCAGAATCTGAATTCGACATGGGGTTGAGGAAGACGCGAGAAGCAAAGATATGTAGTCCAGCGGCGCAGAGAGTGTGGTCAGCTTGGGCAGTTGGTTACGGTAACCACTGTGCGAAGCTGTTGTCTGATCCAGATTCATTTTGGGGCTGAGATCCAAGAAAGTGAGGTGCGGAAGGCGTGAGAGGAATTTGAGAATATCAGATGGGGAAGCAAGGGGCGCGGTCATCGAGAGTGAGGATAGCCGTGAACTAGTTGCAGAGGCGATGACGGGAAGAATCTTAGACCACTCCCATCGTTGAAGAACGAAAGAAGCGAGAGTCAGTGATCTAATCGTCCCAAAGGAGAGGGTAGATAACTTCTTCCTTGGATCTGGTAGGCAGAGGAAAAATGGGGAAAGGATGGAAATTGATCTGAGAGTGAAGAGAGGCTCCAATTCTGTCGCCGCAAGACCTGTCTGCCTACTTAAATAGATACCCCACCGCAGGAAATTCGATACGCGTTGCACAGATGATACAGGTCTAACATCTGGACCATATATGCGCTCGTGATCTCCCGGACAAGCGATCACCAATCGGTGACAATATTTCTCTTGTAAACTGCCGCACAGTTCTCCTAACGACCTTGCCCACCGCTTACGCCATTCCCGATCCCCAGCGACATCTAATTGAGAAAGCGTAGCGTTCAGATAAATCTCCATCTCGGTAACAAATGAGAGCCCGTGGACCAAACCACGGATGCGCGCTATGTTGATGACCAACACCTCGCGGATAGCGTGTCCCTGGAAGCGACAAACCAAACGTTTAATGAACGGCAAGAATAGGGCGATGCGCAGAGCAGAAAGGGCGTCTAGTTGTCTGCCACCTACGATAATGATGTCCACTACATCAAGGTCAGGAGCAACGATTGCGCCTTGCTGGTGGATAAACAATGGGAGGGCGAGATAGTGTAGACGTCGGCAAAGTAAAGACAGCGCATAGAGCTCCGTTGAGAGACCATCGAAGATAGTAAGAAGTACTGCATCGGAGAGCTGAAGCAGAGAAGGAACGAGAAGAGGCAGTGGTTCCATCACGATATTTGTACCGTGACACGAGCGGTCGAAGCGAAGGACGGGATGAACTTAAGTAAAGTTAGATGATTACAATCGACTTGGAGAATTCGATACTTGATGACAGAACTTGACAGGCTCCTTATGTAACGCGGCCAAACTCGAACTTGAACTTGATCGGTCTACTTCAAGTTCGACTTTCGCTTCCCTTTCACTTCGAAAGCTTCTCTCGATTCAAGACAAACGTACTACTGACGGACAATCAAAACTGTGGTGACATTGCCTCCGTCGGGTATGACGTTGATCCTTGTTTTATCTCATTTATGTGCCCACTGGATTCGAAAATTGGACTCGGCGCCGGAGGATCGTTATACAACGAAAAGATGAGAATAGACATCTGACTAAGGAGAATATTGTTGTGACGCTCTAGCCCTAGAACGTTTCTCATCGTTACGCTGAAGAAGATACTGCTTTGTGATTCTTTACATCTCACTATTCAGGCGTTGTGACACTTTACATTGGTATACATTCAATACTTTGAAAAATCGCAGACAAAAGCCGCTACACGGTATTTTGTAATCGTCCCTGGGATGAATAAGTGGCAACTGGTCCTTACTTATCCTCGTTTTGAAGTTGGTCAAACACGCCCTGAGCCCATAGCCCAGAAGTGGTCGAAGTGGGATGTAGGTTATCTTTCCACACATCTACGAACCAGATTTGTAAGGATATTGAACCAGGGATGTAAGTCGACTCACACTTAGTAATAGGACCAAGGCAAGATGGGTCCGCAGTGGTATTGAGTACGCATGGGAATTGAACGGCATACGCATTGCAATTCCCGGTGGGATCAAGGAATCCGAAGCTCTGGAAGTTGTCCATGATGTTGTTGAAGAGCGTATCTACAAGAATAAAAATCAGGATGCTAACCGGGAGGATTGAATGGAACAATCGGACGCGTATCGAACACTGAACACACTATATCTTTCTTTGAGTCGCAGTAAGCAGCAGCCTTCACTGAAAGTATTCTGTTGAACTCCACAATGCTTGCCTGTCGTGAGTTTGAGTTATGGATATCTAAGAGAAATATCGCAGTGGCCGCTCACAGCCAGCTTGGCTTGGAACACCGGACCAGCAATCACCCCGACCCTCGCTCGATCAAAGGGAACGACATTGTTAAAGAGGAACTGACGAGCACCGACGGCGTACAGCCTGTCGACGATGGTGAACATGGCATCTATATCTTGTGTGTAGAGATCCGTTCCAACGCCGGGAGTCTTCTGGTAAGAATTGTGCACATCGTTTGCTATAAAGTAACTCGGATTTTAATCCGCAGATGAACTAGAAGCCAAGAATACCCACTCCCAAAACTCACAGCGAAGAGCGCGTTACTTCTCTGCCATGGAAAAACTTTGTTAACAAACTGCAAGAAGGACGCAGTTTGATTTCCAAAGTCGGGGGGACCAGCGGGCACGATGGCGCTGGAGACAGTCGCACCGGGTACAGAAAGCTGCACAACCAACAGTGTTTTAGATCATATAATTGATCAGGGAGAAAGAAAACGCACATCGATGAGATTAGTGCGCTTAGTCTTCCCAACGAGCTGCTGGGCCCATGGAGGTCCTGCGACAAAACACATCGACACTTTATTCTGAAGAGGGTTTCCATGTCCATTCCAGCCCAAAGTAGCTACGACTCAAGTCAGACTCCCTGGTTATCTTAGAAAGAAAGAAAGAAACCCACTATAGCTAAGACAATGTTCAACGCCATCGCATGAACAACAAATTTTAGACTAAGAGAATGACTCATACCTATCACCACTATCATAACACGAGCACTCAGCAAAGACGTAATGTATGATCATGACCTTGCGATGCTTACAATGCAAACAGAAATTCTGTGCGATCGAGAATCGCCGCTAGAGAAGCCTGAAGGGGGAACAAAAGGAGGGCGGTTTTGAGAGTAGCGGTAATCCTCATGATAGGCTCTTCGGGTGGTTAACCACAGTGTGCACCATGACACAATTTATAGGCTCCCAGAGACCATGACTGGAAATAGACAGAAACCTGTCGGCAAGAATTCTCGATGACGTACGGAGCTGAACAGGGTAGAATGGCTGTCATGTGGGTTATTCTTATTTGACACAAGAAGATGATCCAGGACGCAGAAATGGTATTGGTGGTCATCTGGTTCTCAATAGCAAGCGGTTGGAAATTAGATGGGTTGGTGGGGAAGAGACAGTAGTCATGATGGCCGCATAATTTTCCCACATTTTGAGTAGCAATTTGACACCCACTGCGGCTATTTTTGCGTGGGTGCGCGAAAGAGGCAGAGACATTAGGCCTAGGATTGTAATGGTTTGACACTTGAACAACCTGAGTCTGTGCAGAATTTGCCAGAACAGATCGCCAGAACGTCAAGCAAAGTCAAGTTTATAGGTTCGAATCCAAGAGTGTCAGGAAATTTCAACATGGTGTCATGGTGAGCCTGAGGGTTTCGCCCACAACGATTCGGCAAAAACAAGCCGAGCAAGTTCCTGGGGTCGACGGAAAGCCTTCTGTAATTTTGGAGGGTGAGCGCTTGAGCGGCGGGCATCCGTATTCCGAGTCCGTGTCAGCACCAAGAGGAGTCCTCGAACTCCGAGAAGCAGGCACATTGATGATGGCGCATACACTGGCACTAATCGTGACTCGTGCGGTCGCAAACGGGATACATAATTATGTAACGCCAATTGTACCTCAACCCCATGCCAACCCCACCCTACCCCACCTTACTCATCATTTCATATTTCATATTCACACTCGCCTCAATTTACAATCCCTCGAACGAATTCTCAATAATCTCCTTCTGCTGCCTCGCGTAGAGTCTCCCCACACCAGGCGCAGGCACTGCACTTTCTCTTCGTCCCACATATCGCAGCTTTCCTTCAAACCCAACACCCAACCCTTCCAACACACCCCCAACCCGACTCGCCACATGCCAATACGTGCCCTGATTCCTCGGTTCTTCCTGTAAATAGCACACCTCTTTTACATTCGTGCCTTTATACCGCCCCAGCACATCCGTAAGTTCCCGATACGGAAACGGTGAGAGCTCCTCGATGCGCACGAAGGCAACGGCATCATCAAGCCCCCGTACTTGACGCTCCTTGATCAGGTCGTAGTAGATCTTCCCAGAGAGTAGAACCACCCGCTTGACTTTACTAGGGTCCGCAATAGGGTCAGCAAGCACGGGCTCGAAACGCGTGCCTACATCGAGGTCAGAGAGGGTGGATGACGCAGCCTAATAGAACGGAGTGTATTAATATCCCCATCATTGTAATGAGAATAAATATAGACTCGTACGGAAAGACGCAAAAGCCCCTTCGGTGCCGCGACGACCAGCGGTTTCCGGAAATTCCGCTTCATCTGCCTTCGGAGAAGATGGAAATACTGCGCAGGTGTTGTAGGGAACACAACGTGCATATTCACGTTTGAAGGCGTGTTGTCTGTGTTAGGCTCATACGGGTCGTTGGATAACTACATCAGAGAATTGAGCATCGAACATATATCATGCATATGAATGTTGTTTCATTCACCTGAAGCATCCTCTCCAATCGCGACGAAGAGTGTTCAGGACCGGCTCCATCAAGACCATGAGGGAGGAGCAGGACAATCCCGCTCTGCTTGAGCCATTTCGCTAGAGAAGCAGAAACATTCAGCACACATCCACAAAGATCCCCAAAGACACTTACTCTCCGCAGAAGAGACATAAGTATCAATAATGACCTGAGCGCCATTGAAGAAGTCTCCGAACTACAAAATAGTAATCAACCTTCGGAAGATGAGGTATCACATGGATCTCACCTGCGCCTCCCAGATCGGCAAAAGGTTGGGAGTCTCCCAACTAACCCCATACTCAAACTGCGCAAACAATCAGAATAAGAACCACAAGCCAACAACACCATCAACGTTTAGCTCACCCCAAGCACCGCCATCTCACTCAACGAACCTAAACGTGAAACCAAATCAGCCACACACCACATTTTCTCGAAATCCAAAAACCCACTATTTGCCAATTCCAACTTTCCAAGCGCATCCAGCTTGTCGTTCAAGGGTACAATCACATTCTCCGTCTTCTGGTCCACTAACATGGCGTGTCGATGGCTGAATGTACCCCTGCCCACATCCTGTCCTGAAATCCGCACATCGTACCCTTCCAGCATCAATGACCCGAATGCTAGAGCCTAGAATGTAACGCAACACTTTAGCATTTAACATTCGGTTTTGGATAAAAGGGAGAGAAGAGCTAACCTCCGCCGTAGCCCAGTCAACTCCTTTCCCCGTCTCAATACTCTTCAACCGATTCTTCACATGCCTTTCAATCTTACTATGTATCTCCTATGCCCACCAATCAGCTCGCACGCACACATGTCACACATACACCCAAATAATACTCACAAACCCCTCAGGCACATCAACACTCGCCCTCCCAACCTTAACCAACCTCTCCCTCCCCACCCCCGTCTCAGGATCAAACTCAGCCTCAACACTCGCAGGCCACACCATTCCCTTCCACTGTCCCTCTAGCATAGACGCCTGTGGAACATACGAGTCGATCTTCGATAGGCCGGACTCGAGGTACGATTTGTGGGCGTTGCGGACGGAGGTGACTTCGGGGCCAGTGAGGACGTTTTCGGCCTGTTGGGGTTGAAGAGTGAGGGGAACATGGGGAAGGGGAAGGGAGGGAAAGACATACGATGAGCTTATCTTCGTATTGCTGGGGAACGGAACGCCGGGCAGCAATCTTCTCGTACATCAGTGGATTAGTGAGCCCCGGAAGATCGAGTTCGTTGTGACTTGATAGAGAAGCCAAGTTATTCAAGAATCCATTCGCAACTCTCATAAAAGAAAGCATACCCCCTGTTTGCAAAACCCGATCAACATCACAACTTTAACCGGAAAAAGACGGAAAACAACATACCATCTACGATAAACCAAAAGATCCACAATGATATCCTACACACCAGTGATCGTGATCAGCATGTACACCAAAAGCACCAGCACCAAAAAAAACACCATACCTTCCTGAAATACTCCCTATACCGAAACGCGATATCCATCGCACGTACGACGTCTTCCGGGTGATCCCCATTAACATGCAAAATAGGCGCATTGATCATCTTCCCTACATCCGAGCAATACAGAGACGATCGTGCATTGGTAGCAGGTGTAGTGTACCCAATGCTACACAGCAGTTTGTTAATTCCCTTGAGTAGTTGATGAGTGGTATGTAACGCAACTTATTACTAGATAAACAAACCGACATCCGTTAAGCAACAATTGTATGAATACGGTTGGGAAAGATGGACTTACTCAACGACAACGTGGACAGTCCCACCGCTCGTGAAATGGGGTAAGTTACCTGCAAAGACAAAGACAAGTCAGCGAGAGCCTAACAACACCCCGCTGCAGGAAGACAAATCATAACAGAAAACACAACCCGCATATATGCGACAACACAGCCCTAGAAGAACTCACTCAACCCCAAACTCTCCATAACCACTCCCTGGCCCGCAAAACTCGCGTCCCCATGAAGCTGTACACACATCACTCTATCTCCAAGCTTACACTCCGCAGGAGAAGTCTTCAGCAACGCGTACTGCTTTGCACGAGTCTTGCCAAGTGCGATGGGGTTCACCGCCTCTGTACGTTGAAATCAGTTAAAAGTAGGATAATCGGGGGTTTGGAGTTGGAGAAGGGAACCAGGACGAACCGAGATGAGAAGGATTGGGGAGGAGAGAGACTTTGAGGGTGTGAGTGCCGGTGCCGGGGTATTGAAGGCTTGGGGATGCGACTGTAAACACAATGGGTCAGAATGTGTTAAAAGCCCACGACGAAAAGGACTGGAACGAACCTAAATGACTTAGAACATCGCCTTCGGCGCCGAGTTCTTCAGGGATCTCATACCCTCCCTTAATCTTGTGAAAAAGTGCTGTGGGCGAATATTGGAGGAGATCGGTGAGGAGATTGAGGCGGCCACGGTGGGGCATGCCTGTTGGGGAGGAATGTTCGAGCTAGTAAGCGAAAAGAAGAAGAAAGGGGAGGTGGGACTTACCGAGGATGATGTGCTGGACTCCGCCTGTGGGATTATGGTGAATTAAAGGAGGTATGGGCGGGTAATGATGAGGTATAGACGCACCACGAGAAGCTGCAGCAAAAAGAGCATCTAAAGCAGGAATCATTGATTCGCCACCTTCCAGTCCATACTGAGAATGCATACACAGAGATATAGGTCCTCAAATACAAGTGTGTAAGAGAGAAAATGTGCACCTACACGTTTGAGATTGGGGAACTTGAGCTGGAGGAAGTTATCGAGAACCTCGCTACGTGCGAGCAGTCCGTGGATACGGCGTTTCATCTCTGTGTCGATGGCAGAGAAGGGACCGGGGTTGTCTTTACTTCCTTGCGAAGGAAGCATTTCTGATTCTAGGAGGTGCGAGAACCAGAGGCGTTCGGTCTTGGAAGGCGAATGCATATACTACCGAGCACAGCCCATTAAGCCCGGCATAAATGAGGAGGCGATATGCAGCATACCTCATGCGCAATTTGTCCAACGTATACACTCCTCAGATGTCGTGTAATCTCACCCAGAGTCCACCACTGTTCCGCCGCATCTCTGCTGCTCACAACGGGTTTGGTCCATACAATCCCATTAACATTGTACTTCTTCGACTCGTCCGTGAGACCATATCGCTTAGGATCTAGCGCGGCCACTTCTTCACGCTGTATGAGGTCTAAAGGATCGATCCGCGCGGCACGGTGCCCATGGGTCCGCATAGAGTCGACATAACGCATCAGAGGGGCGTTGATATGTCTGTTCTCTAGTTGTGACTCAGTGTCTGAGATGGTATTATAGGTTTACGAGTTAGTTACATGAATACGTCTGGTACGTACAGTCAGGAAAAACAAATTCTCGGGGTTTGCGAAATCCGAAAGATTGGTCGTGGTATTTGCGGTGTGAAGATTGAAGAAGACGGCTACATGGTTGGAAACGTCGGAAGGGCAACGGCGCCTGCATCGTAGCAGGTAATGTAGCCGGTACTACTTGGACGTCTATTAGACGCTGAAATCGAGGTGACTCGGAGAACCATGATAACGAAAGGATCACAGTAATACCTATTGTACGATGTTGAACGCGACGACCAACAGGCTTTCGTCAACGTCTTGCACGACTACGGCAATGTTCTGGATGAGAAGAATTCTGAAGAGTGGTGAAGGGAACTTTGAAGTTTCGGGCGGACCATGGTGGCGGGTTGGCGGAAAGCAGTGGAAGAACGGTCACATGCTCACTTTGCATTCTGGCGCTTATATTACATCTTTGTCTGGTATTCGACGAAAGTTATCAACAGGGAAAGAGTAACATGCAATCAAAAAACAGGGTCGAGCGCCAAGACAAATTCGTAAAAACGAAGGTCTCACTCAGCCCCAAACTCTCCAAAGCTATCCCCTGCCCTACAAATCTCACGTCCCCATGGGAGCGAGTTCGAAGTTGTTGTCCACCCAGGAAGAATACAGATCCAGACCTCAAGCATGAAGCATCTGGCTCGCTACCCTACTTATATTTGACCATACCCACACATCACACCTATTTTGTATGCTTGAAACCCAGTAACAAATTGCGAGATAGGACAACTGACCGTCTGTTCAGCCACCATGGAAGGTAAGCGAATAACCGTAAAAACAGACTGCCCGTGTACTGAACAATATTCATTAACCAGCGATTCACAGGCATCTCGGGGCCAGGGGTATTCCAGAAAAGTACAGCGCCCAGTCTGAAAATTGAGGCAGCGGTGTCTAGGGACAGAATGATATCGATAAATCCAACAGGATGCCTCGTTGTTACCTATAGTAATGGCCTCAGCCAATCAGCAGAGAACAAGATCGAGCCTAAGTCGATTCTGCAAATACCTTGACCATGGCTAACGAGGGTTCATGTACCAGACCGACATGTCCCTTTGTCCACACTCCAATTCTGTCCCCACTCCGAAGGGCTTGAGTCAAAGGGTGGCCAGAGTCCATAACATGCACAGCACCGTAAGGCCTTCGGTTCTTGATTTTTGTTCGAAAATGTAAACTGAGAGGTAAGCGTCCGGGATTAGGAACCTCAACGATACTGGTTTCTGTGCGTCTAAGAATGGCACAGTCGAGCCATTCTAAAGATTCGACATCTTCGACCTCGGAGTCCGTGATAGATCCAAAGGTGAATATATGTACCGACATGATGCGACTGTGCGCTGCTGATATCGGTGCTGTCAAGAGATACATATATCTGCTAGGTTGGCAGAAGGAATGCTCTAATGACAACGGAGAGGACCCAGGAATAGTAGGGATGAGATCTGTCATGTCTGGCGGCAATGCAATGTGTGTGTGATCTCTACCATGCATGGTAGACTTTTCGTTCGTGATGCTGAACGTTCGCAGACGGATCGTCCAGTTGAGGGGGCCGAAGAATACATGTTTCAACCAAATGGCCCAGTCAGCCACCAGGTAGATGATGAGTACCATTCGCATAGTGAAATACTTCGCCGAAAGCAGTCTGCTGTGTTCTTTGTCTACCGAATTTCACACCTAAGTAAAAATGGATCTTGTCGCAAAGGGCTAGAGAAGGTCTTACCAATGAATCGCAACAGCAAACCTCCCCACGCTCCATACTCAGTCATCATATATATCTTGAGTTGCTCCGGAGTTACATCCTGACCCTTGTTCGCCATCATCACTCTCTCAATTCTTTGCGGAGGGGTTACGATGTCCAAAATGATGGCTCTCGACCACGCCCAGCAGTTGGCGCCGAACAGCCTATACATCGGATGGTCATTCTGGTAACGTCGGAGGATCTCAGCAAGTGATTGTAAGGTGAGAGGAGTCCCAGAATAATTCGGATCAATATGGATTTCAATTAGCGAAGTAGTCCACTCCCGCCTTCCATTCTCCTCGCCGTCCCCCGGTGAGTAGAACATCAATTCATCGAGGTCCCCAGCATTCCCATGTGCGACTGGCACTTCGCTTTCATCGCCCCACGCATGTTCGAAGTACAAAAGACTCTCTTTCCCGTTGTGAGTAAGCGCAAAGATGAGGAATTCATGTTTAAGGTGAACATGAAGATCCCAGTCAATAATACGGATGTCCTTTAGGAGTTCGATGCGATGTATCCGTGCTAGCCGTTCAGCCGGTTTGTCGTTTAGCAGCTTGTTGCAGAACTGCCCAAGGTAGTAGTGGCCAGACAAATTCATGAGGAATGGTTGAAGGGAGTCGAACGTTCGATAAGCACCATGACAATGCGACCAGTTTCGTGGAACCTCATGTTAACCTCATGTCAACCCCGCAGCTCCTTAAGTACTCCAACACATTAAGCCTCGTTCTCTGGGTACCATGGGTAAAGCTAATGCACTGCCCGTCACCATTAAAAGGCTTCTCTGGGCTGTTTTCGACAGGATCTTTTTATTTGGCATCCCGAATGCCTACCTATCTCGATTTCAAGATTTCGACACCGCATCTGCAGATCTTGAAATCATAGATCAGTGGCGAAAGGAACAGCAGGCAGAATGGGATAGATTGTCAATGACGGTAAGATAACAGAATGGTCTCCTGCAATGTTGCCTGTGAGAGAGAGGAAGAATTATATCCTTGCTTCACAGCTCGCATTTCTTGCAACAATGAGTGCCACAATCCTAGCCATCACACCGCATCCACCCAGCTTTGCTACTGCTGCTTGGCTAGGTGTCGCAGGACTCAGCGCCTGCGGACTTTTTACTGTCCAATATTTTCCGATCAAAGCCTTTACGATCACTGACGAGGACATGGGTGAACTGGTGAGGGACGGCAATCATTACATTAACGTCGCGCTGCTGGCGACGGCCGTAGCCAGTCCAGTTATCATTACTCTATGGTCGTCGATCCTATTTGCGGCAGGAATCATTGACTATATCATCGAAACACCTCTTGGTGGAGCAGGCTATAAGGCTTTTGCGCTTGTCCCCGTAGGGTTTGGTGTTGCTGTGGTTGGAGTGACCATGTTGAGTGGTAGAATCATAGAGCGACGTGTCGAGGCTCGCGTAAGTAAACATCGATGTTTCGCGTCCATCCGGACTGACAATATTAACCAGTATGAGAGTAGGTGACGACTTTGCAGGGAATTGGGGTCATGAGCACTCGGGCTTAAGATGTCGTTTTTGAATGCGAGACCAGCATTTCGCAAGTGTTTGGCTATCCAAAATTACCGATCTTGCAAATAGAGGCGTCATGTAGCCTTGTTTTGGACTAAGATCAACACGACTCGGATATCCCCGCACGAGAGATAATCTACGGATATCAATAAGTTGATATGGAAGTGATACAGAAGTTGACGCAGTCGCGACGTTCTTTCTACAACCCGATCCTAGGCACTAACGTTTAGCATTTAACCCCAGCACACAATGCTCAACCGCTGAGCATGAGGGGATTTGTTCAGGGACGCGCCGAGGGACGAGCCAATGTGATTAGATGATCATGGGAGGAGACAGATGTTAGCTTGAAGTGGTAGACAGACATGGTTGACTGAAAAGAGCGCAGTGGCTTGAAAGTTGGAACTTGGCGAAGACATCACGAATGGTCCGAGTCGGAGTTCGAACATTTAGTACGTTGACTCAACTTGAAGCTTCAAGCTTCAAGGCTAGCAGACCCGCAGGATGGCTATCTCGACGATGTCTTGGACGTCTTGGACGCACACCAGCACCCGTGCATCGTGATGGGCCGTTCTGCTTTACTGTGGATGAGTGCAGCAGTGTTGCAGAGCTCTGTAAGTGTCAACATCATCAAATATCATATTGCAGCGTTCTCGGCCCTCAGGCTGATGAAAATCAAGCACTTCGATCTTCTGATCCGCAACAGTCAAATTGCTGCCATTGTGGAAGACATACCGCACTCCGGAAACTGGGAAGAGGTTCCTCTTGTCCGTACTTACGGAGAAGATTATCTACAACCGCCACCCCGCGTCTTTGCCATTAAGCCAACGGATGGCACCTTCTACATCAAGGTGTGGAGTGAAGAAGCTGTCCGCCTCTTAGTCGACCCCCCTGCTAACGGGCGCGTCGGTGATAGGCATTTCTTAATTGAGGCCCCGTGCTGCGAGGTCCTCAGTCCTGTTCTACTTGAATCAGATATGCACCCCGGCCCCGAGATTTCCGCAGACAAGCCGAGTTTGCTGACTATGCCCAACGTTCACTTCCTGCCTCATACTCATATTAGTTCTCAATCAGCCAGCCGTGAGCCCCAGTCCAAGGTGTACATTCCTACAATCTCAAGGTACCTGAGTGCACTTCTTGGACAACGCCGATGGTTAGAAGAAGATGAGCACCGCGCAACACGCTTATCCGGACCAGCCGCAGATGTGAGCTACTTAATACGGTATCTGTTTTTGGAGATGCCAAGCCAAAGAAGGGAGATATTGCCATTACTGGAAAGCGAGTCGAAGAGGATGGAGGATATTTTGGATTAGTACAAGAGGACATATAAACCCAGGTACAGAGTCATGGAGGGAAGCGGAATTGACGGAGAGGCGTTCGTTCTCGAAAGGATACAGTAAGGTGTGGAAGCACATGGAGATTCAGAGGAATGGGGGCAGAGGGTAAGAATCGGTGCATCACATGTGATAACAAAGTTTCCGAGGGGTGGAGATGCAGTGCAGCAGATCTTGCTTGACAGAACATCATGATTATTTAAAATCATATGACTCGCCTCAAGCGCTCAAGCTCCCAAATTATGTAAGCAATCGCGCTCAAGCCTTATAACGTTCAACACCTATATTGACACAAACCTTCTTAAAACTAGTCCAGTAAGGCCGATGGGAATCCTTGGAAGCCTCGTGAAATCGGTGCTCCGACGCTCAACCAGGATCAGTCTAAGCTCTAGATCTACATCGACACGAGGCGAAGATATCAATCAACAAGCTCTCGTCCTTGTTGATGACGTTCTGCTCATCATTCTACGCTCGTGCGATATTGCGACTCTCATTTCTATGAGCCAGGTATCATGAAATTGTCCTCAGTTCCAAAGTATGTGAGATAACCTTGCAATTGATCAGGTTAACAAACATCTTCATGTCCTCGCATTCTCTCGGGAGGTCTGGCTTGCGCTCATTTCTAGTCTCCACGCTCGTAACTTTATTGATCTTCATCCTGAAGAAAATCTTCTGGAGTTCTCACTTGATGCTCTTATCAATTTAGCAAAGATAACGGTCCGAGGGCCCAGTTCGTGGACGCCATGCGCTGGTCCCCGCGATGTTCGTGTCGCTCGCTCAATATCCTTACACCACGGCCTTCCATTTATCGCACCTTGGCAATACTTCGGTGTTCGCCACGAAACAAGACTACTGCCAGGGGGTCGATTCGTGCTGTTCATGAACCAAGGAATGCTGTACTGCTGGAATGTCGCTACTGATAGACTCGTGTGGCAATACCACGCCAACGGTCGGCTCTCCCAGCATTCATATACGGTTCGTGAATTTGCTGCCCAGGTAATCGATGGGGGACGAGCCGCTATCATTGTAATTAGTGTCGCCTTAGCCACCACATCGTGCGTATGGACTTCTTCTCTGTTGCAAATTGGAATTCTCAATGAACTACACAGCAACGAATTTGCGGACATTATACACCTAGACCTTTTAAACGGAACATCATATTTAGTCTTCCCGCGTGATATCTATTTCGTTGAATCTGCTAGAAATTATATCTCGTCAGTCAAAATCTGCGGAGATTTTGTCGCAGTCCTACTCCACCATCACACAGAAAAGATTTATCTGGTGAAGTTGTCAACACAATCCATTCGAACTTTAATGATGGAGGTACGTACAGTTTCGTGTCGCACTTCCTAGTGTCACGTTTCTGATGCTTGGTTATTTGTTAGTCGAACAGAAATCTGAGTCGGCTTGAGTATCGAGTGGAACTAATACCAGGACATGTGATCTTAGTGGAGTATAGTCCACGCTACGGCACTGGCCGTCTCCGAGTCTGGAAGGCTGATATGTTGATGGCACTTCGGGGCCCTCTCATCAAGCTGAACACAGCACCAGTACAGCCGCTGCTGTCTCAAACCATCCTATCCAAACCTGTGTTAGCAACTCGCAGCCATTATATCTGGTTATCAGCTCATGAATCTCCTCTTCACGAAAGACTTTACACGATATGGGTGGCTGTGATGGTAGAGGGCTCTACAGGAGTTGTTCATAAATATGATCTTTCACTGCTTGAACCGACGAGGCTCTCTTGGTGCCGGAAGATTTCTCGGCCATATGAGCTATCACGCGATTATCGGCTTCAGTGCAACACAGTGATTTCATATGCTGGATATGCAATTGTAACCAGCCTCCGGCGTGACGTCTCTGACGCCAAGATTTTGTCCCTATCTTGTCCCACCCCTACTTCCAGAACAAAGACGCCCAGGATCACGAGGATGGGACAGCGACACAAGGTAAAGAACCACATCCCTTTTAGCATTAATCAGCTTACATTTGTTCTGACCGTGATTTGTCTTCGACAGGAAACGGAGAACTCAAAGCAGGAGCCTCCGCGACATGTCATTCCACTGCCAAATTTCAACTACGACGCAGATATTCATATGCACTTATCCACTTACACCAGGGCGCTGACGTTCCGCAAAGACAAAATGATCGTCATAAATTATTTTGAATGAGCGACAAGTCACACGTGGACTCCGGACCGCGCTAATGACACTGGGTTTTGGTGTTGGACTTGAAGCTTGAAGCTTGATTTTTGGCGGCCCCGTGGTCCCCAAATTCTAGAGTCCTCAGGCTATATTGTGTGTAACACATTTCCGTGATATAGTCGTTGTCCACATGGGAACCTTCAAGAGGTGAAGAAGAGAAAGACATAACTATCAGCCAATACCTTCCCATCGCCAAAATCCCAATGAGCACGTACGTTTCCTGATGTCTCATCATCATCATCATCCTTGACAATGATGCTCCTCTCTCACTATCATACCATTCTATCCTCTCTTTAACCAGCCACTTTAACCACCATAATTCACTTTCAACCTGACTCAACGGCAAACCCCATGGCTGCAAACCTGCCACTTCAAACGCGCTTTACGCGTTCGACAAATGTCACCTGCGTTGCTAAAGGTCCGGAGGACTTCAAAACATAATAAGTATTATTTTTTTTCTTATTCTTTTAACCAATCATAATTTTTTTTTCTTTTGTAGGTCATAACCCCACGACGGCCCACTGACACTCGCTGCGCCTTCTCTCTGTCTGACCACGGATGTGAAGTTATCGAGAGGGACTCAAGCAACCACAGGCAGCAGAAACCACAGCAGGCGGCCCCTTCACTAGTGAGCTCTACACCACCTACATCGTGCTATGACTGTTGCTAACCCCTTGGTTCTCTCAGAACACCTACGTAACCGCCTCCACCGCTGCAAGCAACTGTTTTCGGAGTGGAGATGGGGAGTGCTCTGTGACACAATGGCAACACTGGGCAGGCAATGCCACGGAACCAAGATTGCAAACAGGACTCTCAACTCGATAAGTCTTAATCCAAACAGACATTGAAATGCATGTACAAGAAAAACAAGCCCCCACCATGAAAGATAGCAAAAGTAAAGGAAGAGTTATGTTATATCTATGACTACAAACCAGTCGTGATTAGCAGAGTGATATATCCAGCTGGGATACTGTATCTGTCCACTATTACATTTCGTGAATATTACTGATAGCATTTTTCATAGCCTGCAACTCAATTAACTTGAGCCGCTCTTGCTCTTCCCGTTCCAACCGAGCCAGCTCCTGAGCATACCTCGAATTCTGACGTATCCGCGATCCGAACTTATAAAATACAAATGGAAAGACACCCATAATGGTAGCGAGGACACCAAGGATGGTGGAAGCCCATCGGTATCCCACTATTGAATGAAAGGTGAGGAATGCGTGAGATGGAGATGCAGAGGGAATGACTACCGTTTTCGTAAAACTGCACACTGACGAGGCAGAGGATGCCACAAAGCGGTTCTGGGAAAGCAAAATCAGGACGATGCGTAGCCCTTTCACATACTGTACGTGCCTCGTGCAAAACTCTGTCCAGTGACAGCGCTACTGGCCATCATCCCGTAGCTCTCAACCGTATAATCCGACACGGCTAAAAATACTACCATTTGCATAGATTCAGTTCCTGAATGCTAACAATGAGGTGAAAACATACTGATATGACAGGAAATAGCAAACCCAACCAGCCCGCCAAGGGATACATACATGTTGATTGGTGGACGGCCAGTCCATGCGAACCAAAACATCGATATCGGGAAGAGGAATGCAGCTAAATAACGTGACAGGCATGAGTATAGATCTACCTCAGGCTGCCCATGAAACTTTGAAAGGATACGTACAGAAGAACGCCCAAAGAAGTTTATGCTCCGGAACATCTTTTCTTCCCTCTTTCTTCTCCCGCCACAACGTCGCTTTCCGCTGGAAATAGAAGAGCGGGATGGCCAGGGTGATCCCAATCACGAATGAGAAGAACGCTAGATTGATGGATGGCTCGGTGAGGCCATATTGTGCATATATTAATGGGACTGTTTCAATCACAAGGTACTATACCAAATCAGTCAGCATTAAGCAAAAGAATCGAACAGCGACATACGACGATACCATAGTTAAGGCCGTCGTACAGGGCAAAGCAGTACACAATAGGCTCTGTACAAAGCATAACTTTGGGCCAATTGTCAGTCAAAAATCACTACAACATTGAACGCGAAGACGTACTGGCAGGTCTGAAAACCGTCTCTTGCAAGATCTGCTTTGCTGACCGACGGCCGAGTTTCTCATGGATTGCCCACGCTCCTGTATGCCCAGCCTTTCGTGCCCTCTGTGCCCTGGCGGCGAGAATAACTCCACCGCGTGTTTCAGGTACTAGGATCACGTAGGGGATGATCAAGCCGACGCCAACAAGCCCCCAGACTCCGTAGACCCAGCGCCAAGACATGCAGGCGTTAATGTATGAGGCTCTATATGTATATTTTTAGCATTACAAACGAGGGAAGTATATGTGACGTACACGACAGGGCCCCTGATGGAAGAAGGATACATAAGGAAAGATAGCTGAGGAAGGTTGAAGAGTATTTACAGAACAATGACTTCCGCTGAGTAGGTCCAAGCATTCATTGCCCATAATCTAGTAAGTGAAGGTTATCAGGATAAATAAAAATAAAGAAATGTAAAGGAAGGCACTTACCCTGCAAGTTCGTCCCCTCGCCACAGGTCCGGGATGTTAGCAAGACTGTTTAAAACTGGGGACCCTGCAACCCCGCAAATAAGACTAAAATAAAGTATAAACAATCACTTTGCAGATGGGATGAAGGATATATACCGAGCGACAGCAATAGTTGTTAGGTTTTGAGCAAATGCACAGGGGATTTGGAAAATATCTATGCAAATGATCTAGATAGGATGCATTGCCGAGCAAGAAAGAGGAGAACACGCGCAGATGACGAGTAAGCATATCGTTATGACCTTCTTCCGCCCGAAATCCTATGATGAAAGGTGAGAGATGAGGTAGATGACGAGAAGCAATGTCACTAACCTCGGCCAAAGGCGTCAA
>QLOJ01001250.1:0-17489 GCA_003313625.1 Tricholoma saponaceum
TTAAATTGTATATTTTAACAGACGTCAAGAAAATCGCCCCATTGCCCCCCCTTCCGAATCATGTCTCAACAGGAGGAATTATGGATGCTCTTCATGTTTCCCAGCCACAGGAGTTAGTGTTTCGGGTAGGCAACCCATCAAAAATGCCAGGTCTCTCACGTGAAAAGGGGAAAGTAATAGCTCCTGGCGGTGAGTTCTGCTCACTTTAAATGATAATGATAAAGCTCATCAATAAATTTATCAGGAACACAGAGCAAACTTTCACCCCCAGCCGCACACGAGTATCTCTTCACAGATTTGAAGGAATGCCCTCCCCCGGCGCTTGTTCGTCACATATGTATTTCATCTCCGGCTTGTGGAAATACTCTAATCGACCCAGCTAGCTTATCGGTCTAGAAAACTCTTGGCATAAGCAGATCGTTGACGTTGCGGTGCAATTGATTAGCACTCAACTCCAGCATACGGATCGATATGGAACGCTAGAACACTTCAGGGCCAATCACCAACAAATATTGACACAAATAGACCGATATATTCCGATGCCTCATTTACAGACCCAGGCCATTCAATCTGCACTGGCTACAGGTGACGCTTATGATCAAGACAGCCTCCCGCCATTCTCTGGAACACCAATTCTTGATTTCATTATAAATGTTGCATTGTCCAGGGGCTTCAACATTAAACACAGCTTCTTCCAGCTCACACCAATATCAATGGATGGTTCCTCTCCTGTTATCCCGGTAGCCACGTGGGCATCCAGCGCCGTGATAGTGAGTAATCATTGACGCTTACTGACTTTGCTGATCGTAGACTAATATTATAGGTGGAATACAGATTCTTGAAGCAAACTGACCCTGCCATCCAGCTTACACATGGTAGATTTCAGGCTCGATTATCACATTACATTACTATATTCAATGACATGCTCACAAATCAACGGATGGAATACCTTGCGATGGAGGAGTACGTTCTCACCATGGCTCAGATTATCGAGCCAGTGGCTATGACTGCTACTACTGTTTAGGACAAATTGACGAATCTGATACAACTTTGTAATATCATTTTTCAACCAAGTCCAATGTGTGTTGGCTTACGGTGTGGGCATGAAGTAGGGAGAAAATAGCCGAATAAACTACGAGTGAGATAAGAGTGAGACGATCAGAAGAAACACTGACAAAAAGGGCCGTCTTACTGGTAGAAACAATGTACCAGTAAATAGGGGTAAGGCAGAGAAATGCATGCACACGGATCTGCGAGAACCGTCCGCGACCGTAAAGCGTTACGGTGGGCGCGCGGTACCATCAGTTCCGACCATAAAGCATTATGGTTGGCACGCGGTGCTGTCTTCAAGTTCTCGCGTCATTCATAACCCTCACCATTGGACTTGCGTAAACGAGGTTTAAACTCGACCAGCCTTACCATCAGTTTTACCACGATTTACTAATTACTAAATTAAATAATCTCAATAGCACTCAGTCCATGGTAAATAGATATTTTTGCTATGAGAAAAAAAACGGGGAGGATTGGTTCACTCATACCTTGTCCGAAATATGTGATTCACCACTCATAATGTAGCTTCTACTGACCTCGACCAGAAATCAAGGAAAAATCAAAGCCATGTTCTTAATACTTATAACCTCTCAGATCATCAATTTGAAGACGGTTGGAGAGGTTTTGGGGTTTAGGAAGTGTTATCAGTGTACCCATGGTAAGATACTCGGAAATTCAATGCGCACGGACCATCAGGAATTGTATATAAGGCTGGCTAAGAAGTTGATAACGGTTGTGGAGGGTTTCTTGGCAACAAGATTTCGACCAACTTTACCGCACTCAGCTGTACCATGGTACACACTGAAGAGACTTCAGGCTCTTCCTGGGTCAGGGTACTGTCTTTGTGTCCCCTTCATGCATGTTGAAGTGTTTCCTGGTGACAGGATTTTGGCCAACAACTACTACATCCAGCTGTACCACAGTACACACTGAAGAGACTTCGGGCTCTTCCTGGGTCAGGGTATTGTCTTCGAGCCCGCTTCGTAAACAACTCACCCAGCTACCAAGGAATCATTTGCTATTCCGTTTTTATTCATTTATTGTTGTCTATATCTTCGGTGCTATTATTAATACTTAGAATTTCCTTTCCTTTTCTTTTTGTTAGGGGGACGAGGGCAGTTTTATGGTGTTCGGCCAAGTGGGATTGATTATTCTGCTATTGTCAATATCTTACTCAGAGCTTTCTTTTCTTTTCTTTTTGTTAGGAGGTGGGGGAGGCATTTTTAATGTGTTCGGGTTTGTCCTTGTGTAACACTTGGTGTTGCAAATGGACCTCTTTGTTGAATTTTATGTATATGGGTATCATATCTAATATACTGCTACACCATGCTGATCAGATATCCATACCCGCATCCTGCTCAGGAAGTACATTGTCTGAGTCAACCAGCTCTGTAGCCTCGGAATCATATCCATCATTGACTGCCTCACCATCTGCATCATTTGCCTCCTTGTCTGACTTGGAATCCTGTTCCTCTCCTTGCATGATGTCATCTGTATCATTGTCAGTATTGGTATCGTCTCCAGTTATAATTACTGAATAGCCAAATTCATGTTAGCTGGGGTTCGGAAACTTTACAATATCAGGAAGTACCTTGGTCAATGAACTGTGTGCTAAAGCATATGGCGTCAAAAAGCTCGACGTCGAAAGGCACCGGAGGTTTAAGATACGGTCTATGCGGTGGGCCAAAAAAGTTGGGTGGCGGGTTGGGGACGAAGCCGGGGGGAAGACTTCGAAGTTGGTACTGGGCAGGTGGTCCGAATCTGGGAGGCTGAGGAGGACCTGCAAACACCTGAGCCGGGAATGGAGGTACCCAGTCGGGACCAAAGAGAAATGCAGCAAGGTACGCTATCAGCCCGTTGGGATCTCGACCAAAGGCATTGTAATTGGCACCAACTTCACAAGGCATGGTGCGTTATACTTCTCCTTCACTAGTTATCCTCCTTATTATACATTTTTGACTTGTCGGCAGCTCCCGGTTACAACCTTCAAGCGAAACTTTGTTGCTTTATTCATCCGCTCCATTGAATGGTGACCCATCAACTGTAAGCAAAAAGTGTCTTCTATATTTGGTATTGTCACTTCGGCTACTGCTTCAAATCTATATTCTTCTAGTACCCACTAGTGTTAGTACTGGTCCAAGCTGCGTCGGCTCATCCACTCTCCTATAACCCACTCTCTTTGTCTCCTGCTGCCCGATCATTTTTGTCTTGTTCATGGCTACCAATCAACCCTTAACTTCCGTGTCAAACACACTCGGTCACCGCCCATGCCAAGATGCTCTTCAGCAAGGAGCAAGAAAAAAACAGTCTGTCATACTCTATAATTAATCTCTTTGACCATTAATACATCATTACAGGGCCACGTCCGACCCACTAGTCCATTCTGGTCGTCACTTCAGACGTACCATTTTTGCCTTCTCTAGCGTTAGAGCACTAATCACCAATGGACTTTCACGGCTCATGGAAGATGACGAACTGGAATCCCTCACACCATTTAATGTATTGGATCCCATGCCTGTCTTTGAGCTAACGAGAACCCGGCATCTAGGGAGCGTCACGAGGACCAAGTTTTCCATGAATTGCTCAAGCTGTGCCACGGTCTGGAGGAAAGATTATTGAATTCTTCAGCAGAGGAAGTCCAGCTGATAGCTGATCTTGTGAGTGTCATGTTGTATGTAGTATATCTTTGTAAAACATGTAGTGGACAGATTCAACAAGGCGCTAATGCCGCTAGGGCAGACAACACCAAAGGCATGAAGGGTACCATCATCGATTGGATTACGCCTCCAGGACAGGCAATCATTCCTCCACTTAACCGCAAAACGAAATTCGACCGTGGCTTTCATCATGAGGCCACCGGTTTACTGCTCTGTCCAGCAGGTGTAAATTGGGACAACCCTGAGTAAGTCAAGTACTTTATTATCTATGAATTACGATGTTCATTGTCTCAGGATCAAGGCTAAGCTAAGAAGTGGAGAGATGCATGTTCGAGGCGATCAGTGGCCTTTATTTTTGTATGCTGACCTTAACTATGATCCGAGGGATCCTTGGTGTGGATTGCTGAAAAATCAACTGTTGGTCCTGGTGCGTCATTGTATAATATTTTGATTAATATATCATAATATTCACAGGCATATAAACATATCTTCACCTCCCCAAGCTCAGTGGACTTTGAAGAGCCCAAAGCAACTAGGTCTGGCAATGCTCGGATTCATGGAATGACATCTGTCACCAGGGCATCAGTGGCATATGTTGCCACTCAGGTAATTTTACGAATCTGGTGGATGCACTGGTCATTAAATTGAATGGCAGGTTCGATTTGCCCTTGGCTCAGCCAGTATATTCTCGCGTACAGACAGAGATATGGACTCGGAGAAATTCTACTTAAGCCTTCTGGATATGCTCAATGATAGTCAGGAGCTTAGCGAAGTGAATGCACTTCTGAAGTGGTGGAATAGGTGGGTGCCATTTATTGAATTGCTGAGCTATGCACCAAGGCTGACACCATCATGCAGAAAAATATTTCCATCTGTATCCCCCAAGTCCATCGAAGTACCAATCGAAGGAAGTCCATTAGATAGAATCAGGCAGAAATGGGCAGAGCAGGTGGTAGGAGCAGACAACTAGATTATATATTCTGATTTATTCATAATTTATCTGTTACATATATTAAATGCTAATTATACTTGACTTGATTTGAAATCGTACTTGACACCTGGCATTTTCAAATTACACTCGACCAAGATACAATGTCAATTGCTCTCTGTATCTTCAGCCTACTTAATATCTTCAACTACTTTGCTCTAGAAATTATACCCACCAATCAGTGATGTTTTCAATCATCTTCAACCGGGTCAGTGGCGTCTCTTGTCTTCTATATCTCCAGTGTGCTTATTGTCTTCTACTGCTTCACACTGGCAATCATTCTTGGCATCAGGTTTTTGCGAGTCGACTTCAATCCAATGTGATCCTAACCGTCTCTTACTTCTATCAGCCCGGTAAGGGTCATTTTTAATAGCTTTCCTCTAGCAGTCAGCTTCAACCCGGATCTGATGTCGATTGTCTCTTCTGTCATCAGCATATGCCTGATCTTCAACAACTTCTATCAAGCATCCCTAGATCTGATGCCGATCGTCTTTCTTCTCATCTGCATACGGATCATCTTCAGCGGCTACCTTCTTGTAATCAGCTTACACCCAGATGTGTGATATCGAGTATCCCTTTTCTCACCACTACACATATCATCTCTGGTGACTTTCACACAGTAGTCAGCTTGTCCCCAGGTGCGATGTTGATCATCACTATTTCCATCGGCCTACACATTACCTTTCAGAGCTTCTGGGGGTTCATGGCTAATTTTGTCATGGTCACCTAGAATTATATTACATTATCCTTTCCTGCATCATTATGGTACAGAAGATACCGAATATGTAGATTATAAACGTGTATACACCTATCTCATTTCCATGTCAATTCCCTGATGTCAGTGGTGCAAAAGTCCGAGTCGAGTATGACGTGCACTCCGGGAGACTAGCCCAAAACAGCTCAGGAACCGGCTTACCCAACGTCGCCACCCAGCTCCACGACTAATTTGAGATTGAACTCAGTCGGTAAAAACTTCGATTTAGGGGGTTGCAGATACGCTCTCAGGCTAATGCGCCGGAAATTTATTCATTCATTAGTAAGCATGAAGTTGTATCGCACAGTGACGGAAGTGTGACTGATTCAAGTTGACCGGGGACCCTTTCCTGAATCCTCTCCGTTGTATGTCCGCAGACGACCTCGTTTACTGCTTCGTCGTCGGGGGAGCCCGAGTGGACACGGTCTCTTTCTTCTGATGCCGATCGCTTGCTTACCGTTCCTTCGCTTCCTGACGAATCATTGGAAGAGACTTGAAAATATCGTGCTTGGTGTAGCAAGTTAGCAACCGATCCTGCATCATCTCTTCATCTGAGCCCTCAGCCACCCGCTACTCGGTCTACATTTCCCGAGTCACACAAAATCTGTGCATTCGGTCCAGACGCAGCCTACTGCTTCAAAGCTGTCCTGGTTTGGTTTGAAATGTTGAGTTTGTAATATATCAGCCTTCAGGTATGTATGAGTTTAACTTTGATCTCGTGCTTTTTGTTCGATCCGAAGTCGTGATTCGCAGTAAACAATCGTGTCATGACATGTCATCAGGTACTTTTTGCGTGCTACGTGTAAATGATATCGGTGATTAGCCTGGACGAAGCTTTTAGAGATTGAGTTATATTTGCTTACTATCCTGTTGGAATTGCAGCGCTCATCATCCTTCAACCAAATATGTTTTCCGCAACGTGCCCTTCCATAGCATCTCTGTTGAAGCATGTCTTGTGCTCTCCATCCGAAGATATTTGCGCGTATTACCGAATGAACATGGAGGCAATGGAAACCAACAGACCTTCGTTCGGAATGGATGCGGAACTACACATCGATAGAACATCTACGTCAAGGAGGGAAGCGGCCGCAAGTTTAATTTGAGCGTTTAACGCTGTCTGTTTGTGATAAACTTTCTATGACAGTGATGCAGTAGAAGTTACTCATTTCCGATGTTCGTCCTGTTGGTGCGAGAAGTACCTGCAAGTGGCATAATTCACGCGGAGCCAGAGATGCTTATTGGTGGATAGTGGTGTCACGGTACAGCGGAGCAACACTATTTCGTGAAGCAGGATAAAATTGCGGCTTCCCAACCCCTCTTGCCTTCAAACATACCCCAGCTCCTTCTATCCAAACAAACCAACCCCACCACAAAGAATCCCGTTCGTCCTTTAAATTAAACCATGCTCTATCACGTACTCATTATGCACGCCTTTGTAGAGTCATGGCAGGAAAGACTCCAACGACCCAAGGTAGCGCGGCCAGGGTACAGTCCACACAGGTGTGATGCCAACCCACTTACTAGAGAACAAAATTCACTTTTCTATTTGTAAGGCAAAGGCTGGAAATCCCGTCGGGAAGAACACGTTCGCTGCGCGCTCGCAATCTGCTGCAGCGACCAATGCCAACAAAGGCGTCGTCGGCGAAGCTGCCAAAGGCCCAAGTACCGCAGGAGCCGGGGCTCCGAAGGCGCCTAGAGGAGCGAAAGCGAAGAAGTAGACTGCAATCTGAATTTCTTGAGCAGCCAGATGTGTGTTGGTAGCCTCATAGGGCTAGGGTGTGAAAGAATGTTCGAAGCAGATTTCCAACGACCATTTTATGATGTTTTGCGAATATTACTGAGAATGTAAAGACTGTGGCACTGTAAGTACTGGTATAGAAATTTGAATGGTTTTCATCGTCCAAGCTTTCAAAATTTCAAGTTGCACAGGATTGACACAGTAGGTGGAGTTATTCTCCCAAAGGCAGATAGTAGCCACTTCGTTTTCAACCTTCGTGCCTTCGGATATCTCGTGTCTGACAGTGGAGTGTACCATATAGTTCACTCAACGTTCAAACTTTTATTTACGTGAACGTTCCAGCCAACTGATACAGTCTTTTCAACTTGTTCGTTTGAACTAGTCCCAGGCCGAAGATACTTGAAAGTTCAAGAAACCGACTACATACTATTATGCCCACAGTGGCCAGCAGTCCTAATTCCAAATTTCCAATCCCTCTGATTCCCAGGTACCTGCAGCCAACCTCAGCAGTCGTCAAGATTCCAAGTCCATCGAATTTCGAAGCAAGCAACTTTCTGGATCCTATTCTAATTCAAGCTAGTGGAGGCCGCGGGCGCTTCTTGCCACAACACTCGTCGGAAACCGTGACATAGCTTTGAGCGATTTGTCTACAGACTACATACTGTGCAGTGGTGATGCCATCACTCTGCCAGTGGGAGGATTGGTCAAAGAGAAGATTTCTGCTTCAAGTTGCCTAGTAGTGGGAATGTAGGGATACCATTCTTCAACTGGAGATTCTCTTTAGGGGCCGCGGTCAGTGATTTCAATTGTTTCAAGCAGAATTGACGAATCCACGGGCCCGGGTGTTATTACTCTTGGAGACGAATAGGCTCCTCTGTTTCGTAAGTTTCTCAAACTCCATGATGTCTCCATCCATCTTAGTCCTTCCATCATGCGGCCTATTGCACTTTAACAGGATGAATGACAGTTTATTTGTCCCTTAGAGCGGCCTGTACATTTCCCTTCCTATGGCAGTGTTGAACAAGTTTTTGACCCTTTTTTTCCCTCTAACTTGTTGTGACTTGAGGTCCGACATGTCCCAAGAAATTTATCGCCGTTCAAGTAATAATTCAAGTAATGGTCGTATCAGACAGAGTACGTCGACCCTGCATCCCAACTTGATATATTGTTCATTTTGTGACATCTTGCATGGAGAGCAGGTGAGCATTAGCAAAGCATTAGTACTTATATACTTATTTTGATGAACTGGCATTTCACGTTCTACAGGCTCCATCAGAATTTAGTTCCTATGCAGAGTCTTCCATGCGACCTATCATCTCTGGCATCACGAATATCCGACACCATCCTGTTGGAACTTTTCGCCAGTTGAGACGTGAGGCGGCGTACAGGATGTCGAGGGTAAGTGGATAATATAGCATGGCAAACTTGAACAAAACACAAACTCACCAGCTTTCGTGGAGCCTAGCTGTAAAGTCTGAAGTAAGAACGAAACATCATCACATTGGTAAACTTGCTCTGCGTACAGGAGTAAATGTAATAAAATGTATGTTCGAACTTCGCACCAGCCTTCTAGCCGTTTTGGTCTCGTCCGTTGACACTAATTATGCTGCCTATTTGGCAGCCGTAATTACACCAAGCCGAATAAACTCACCTGATGTCTACCCTTCAGACGTATATAAACCTCAGTGAACCACCAATCCTACTTATTCAGGTCGCACACTTCGAACAAACCCCTCTGTTGCCTGGCTCAGATGAAGTTCACCCTTGCATACGCTCTTCTTTCTTTGTTCGCTGCTGCTGTTCATGCCCAATCGGATTCCCCTGTTCCAGGCCATATCCAGGGTACGAACACCCTTAACTGTAGGACCTGCCCTCGCACGAACTGTCAGATACAGAAGAAGTACAACAGGGGCGACGTAAGTCATTTTCGTCATGACTGACCATTTTTATTGATGAATGATTCTCCGCGTAGGTTGTGACCATCCTCTGTCGTTCGAACATAAACACTACTTCTATTCTCGGGAACCCGTGAGTTAATCTTACCACAAGTGAAGTACTCTGACTCAGAAGATTGTTAGGTGGTGGGATGAGACTGACGATGGGTGCTGGTCGTCTGATACATATGTTGATTGGGTTGGTGAGTTATTTTGTCGCTATGTCCGTCTTTCTGTTCAAAGCTAATATGACACAAGCTGGTGTACCTCCCAATTGTTTCTAGATCTCATAACTTGGTTCCGAAGTAAAGCGTAGGGTACTAGGAGGTTTGAATATTACCTAAGGACGACAGGGGAGAAATCAATCATGTGGCGCCGTTGTTGAAGAGTGTCAAGATGAAGGGAAAATAACATACTAGACTCGTCATACTGGTTCATCATTGGGGTCACCCAGCCGAGGGGTGCCAACTTGAAGGAGACTTTCTTGCGTCCGGTGTATGGCCACAGTCTAATAATTAATTTGCTTGGACCAATTAGCAAGGTCTAATACGACTACTGGATCACGATGGCTATATCTCCAGTTCTGCGGACATTTGGTCAGCCGACAGATGTGTGCACGAAACAATACCACCACCAACCACCTTCAGCCATGACGGCAACATCCAGATGGGAGCCGTTCCAACTTCCCAGTGGTACGCTGCCAAGAATATTTTGGCACAACTACTGTTGCCCATGATATGTAAACTTTTCGTTACTCTTTTGAACTGACCTTCAATGTGATCCTGATAAATATCACTCTAAAAATTGAGTATTGATGAATGAGCGATCCAACAGCTCACTTTCGACATGCAATACTTGGTTTCCAAAAACACAACACAACCATGTGACAGCTGATGAACCGCTTCCCACTCGCTCACATCCTTTCCCTGCGAGTCTTTGATTACTCGTGGCAGCTTTACAACGCCTGGATCTTCCTTCTCCAAAACATCCTTCAGCGAAGACCTTTTCCCACACCTGCTCCCGTGACCGTAAGCCCTTTTCACGATAAGACATGTTGATTTGTTCTACATTTTCATGGCGAATTGCTTTGCCAGCATTCGGGTCTCTAGGGAATTGAGGAGGTTGCTTCAAGAAGGCAACCAGTTGGTGTGTCCCAATAAGGGTAGACTATATTTAGTGTGATAGTATTTCGGCCATTGAAGCAAGTAGCACTTGATGAGATTGTCCTGGAAAACATCCAGAGGTGTGACAGAATTTCGCAGAAGATCATGGAAATCCGCGATTTATCAGTGATTACATACACGACTCAGGCTGGCAGACTCGGAGTCTGTCACTTGCCACTGGCATGATGTGGGGGAGTCCTTGTTCGTTCACCTTGGCAGCCTGAGGTTCACTCCGGCTACAATCTACTGTACAGACACTCCACTTATATTGTGATTGTGTCTAGGAACTAGGACTCGCACAATCAGTTCCTTGAAGCTCAAGCGAGTCCTAACGTCTGTATTCTACCAAACAATGGATTCCGATTCCGACTCTCCAACGTATGAATTCGTCCTATCTAATGCTAATGCCTGTGATCCATCTTCTCCCAACGCTTCCCTTCTTGGTCCAGTCACCCACCCCACCACCGTGACTAGCAGCATAGCTAATGAGGAGCCTACATTCAAACGCATACCAGATTTGTACTTTCCGGACGGGAATATCATTCTCGAAGCTGGGATAATGCATTTCCGGGTCTCCAGAGGTATACTAGCAGCACGATCACCTGTTTTTAAGCAGGTGCTCTCGCTGCCACAACCAAAGGAAGGAGGTGGGGATAGAAAAGTGGATGGGTGCGATGTCGTGCATTTGTTCGGTGATGACCCACAGGAAGTGACCCATTTCTTAAGAGCTATTTACGATTCCAGGTGTGTGCCGGTCTCATGGGACATATGGACTCATAATTGATGCCCCTAAAGTTTCTTTGAACCGCCACCAACGATGACCGACATTCCTACCATCGCCGGAATCCTGCGGCTCAGCACGAAGTATGATGTGGACTTCCTACGGCGGCGGGCGCTGAAGCATCTCGACGCTCTGTATCCCCTGACACTCGCCGCATTTGACAGGCGTCAGGAAACGCGTACGACGCCATGGCGGGATAACACCGCATTCTTTGTTGCCAGCCTTGCACGGGAGTTACGGCTGGAGTGGCTGATGCCCCCAGTTCTCTATTGCGTGTGTAGTTGTCCAGCGGAAGATATTGTTGATGGGTATATCTGGAATAACGACGTGGGTCAACAGGAGCGAGGTGATGAAGAAGGAGAAGAGGAAGGGGAAAGAGGGGACCAGGCTAAGAAGAGGATCAACTTAAACAAGGAAGATAGAAGGAGATGCGCGGGGGCATTGATCGACCTTGGGAATAGGGAGAAGAGGGACATTCTCGGTTTTTTGACCGTGGAGGAGGTGGATGGGTGTGGGACGCAAAGCCAGTGCCGGAGGGGAAGGGTAGAAATGCTCCGGACGATAGATGCGTCGAGGGATTGTTTGGATCCGCTAGGGGCGATGGATAACAGATGGGAGGCGTATGCAGAACGCGTGTGTAGGGTTTGTGCGGAGGAGGGGAGGAGGGCACATGATCAGGAGAGGGAGAGGTTTTGGGACGCGTTGCCTAGCGTTTTGGGGTTGAGTGATTGGGATGCTTTGGAGGAGTTGAAGGGGGAGGCACTATATGGCGGGGATTCATAATGTTGGGATTGAGGTTCTTCCTTTACTGGTCTTGTTGTATTGTAGCTTGCTTACTGCTATCGTTTGGGATAGGACACATCTATATAATCTACATATGCATCGATTCAACAACATTTCACTCAGAAGTCGGACGAGGTTATGGTGCACAACACCTAGTCACCACCTCTTTGGACAGTCACGGTGGCCAAATTGGCTGGGGAAATTTTTTTTTTTGGAAACCACCTAATTTACCCCTAGAATGTGCTCCAATTGTTGTTTTACAGCTTCTTTAGTACTTAAAAATGCATGGATTATGCCACCCCCAGTTGAAAGGACATTTTGTGGTGAAATTAGGGTCCTGCCAAATATGGTAGTTCAGGGTCCAAATCTGTCTATATACGGTAATGTGGCCAAATTCTCGATGACAAAAAAGAAAAACACTGTCAGTTTTGAGTATTTTGACAAATGCTCTGGTAGATTTAATCCTCTTGTGAAATGGAGCATTTTTACCAGAGGAATAAGAAAAATAAGGTTTTTTTGTTGAGCTATTTCCATTGTACAAAAGTGGTGGTGACTAGGTGTTGTGCACCATAGAACGCCGAACGCCGGTCTTTGTCCACCATCACTATTTAGCGGTTCCATCAAGTCATTGTTCAACTCAGGCTGGCGTGAATCGCTGATCGTGTGAGGTTTCAACGGGCTTGTGCGCTTGTATCGAAGATCCACATTCTAAAAAATTCCTATGCTATGGATGTCGAACTCGACACTCCAGCGGTCGTCCTTGACCCTGATCATCCCAACTCCCCAAAGCTTCTTCTATCACTGGCACCCCTTCATGACAACACATCCAAACCCACGTTCAAACGCATAGCAGACCTCTATTTTCCCGACGGGAACATCATCCTCGAGGCTGGGATGACACATTTCCGCGTCTTCCGCAGCCTGATGGCAGCAAGATCACCAGTGTTTAAGGACCTACTGTCGTTGCCGCAGCCGAAGCAGGACAGTCACGCGGGTAAAGTGGATGGCTGTGATATAGTACGTCTATCGGGAGATAACCCGAAGGATGTGGCATGTTTCTTGAGAGCTATTTTCGATTCAAGGTGGTTGCTTAGTTCTGTCAAATCATCCTTGGAATAATGAAATAAAATTTCATCAGTTACTTTGAATCTCCTCCCTCGATGACTACCCTCCCTGCAATCGCCGGTATCCTGCGTCTTAGCACGAAATACGAGGTTGCCTATCTACGGCGACGGGCGCTGAGGCACCTAGATACGCTGTACCCGACATCACTCACATCTTTCCGTAAACGTCCTGAAACTCGGACGACACCGGTGCGGAATGGTACAGCGTGTTTTGTTGCCGCTTTGGGGCGAGAGTTTGGGCTAGATTGGCTGATGCCTTCAGTATTATATTGTATGTGTGGGGCATCAGTGGAGGAGATTATGAATGGGGTTGTGTGGGATGACTCAGAGGGGAATGGAAGGGAGGCTCAAGAGCGGGAAGGGGGGAAAAAGATGATAAAGTTACTTGAACAAGACAAATTGAGGTGCCTACAGGCACTGCGTGAGTTATGGGTTAGGGAAAGAAGGGATATCTTGCAATTTTTGACTGTGGACAACGTGACAGGGTGTAGGTTGCCGGATGAGTGCAGGAGGAAAAAGTTACAAATGCTTCGAACTCTGGATAGGGCAACTGACACAGATTGGGCCCCACCGACTCTGATGGATGAATATCAAGGGTGGTTTGAGGAGAACGTGTGTAAAATCTGTGCAGAAAATGGGAGGAGAGTGTATGATGAGGAGATGAAGAGGCTTTGGGATGCGTTACCGGGCATTTTTGGGCTGAAAGATTGGCCTACGTTGGAGAAGTTAAAGGAGGAGGCAGATCGCGGGGACTCGTAACTTTGACAGACCCAGCTCTTTTCCTGTAATGCTGTTGTAGTGCTATGGTACTGGTATGCTTGATTTCGATATGTTCTGAGAACAGTAATGAGTTTATGAGTTTCGTGGGGGTGGGTAGTTGATAATATGCTTGTGGTATCGGGGGATGAAGGGAGACTCAAAAGCGAGATAGGACGATAATACTAGCGCCTGTACAAGGTAAACTCTGCAACAATAAACGCGACATAAAGCAAGATAAAAACAACACCGATCCAACGGCGCGCACCCAGAAACACTACCAGGAAAAGGATCGCAGAGGATGCCCACATTGAGCCAAGGTCAAAAAGGTTAAGTGAGTCTGAACTATCTCCTCCACCCACGCCATTCGAAGCCAACAGAATAACCCCAAGACAAAGCGTTAGCAAAAACACATTGCTCCCAGCTGTATTTGCGACGAGGATCCCCGCGTGTCCGCGAGCACCGCTGAGGACCGCAACAAACTTCTCCGGGAGTGTGGTCGCGAACGACAAGATGGTGAGGCCAAGGACAGTTCCAGAGAGGTGGAGAGCGTCGCAGAGACTGGCGGCGGCGTGGGAGAGGATGTACCCGGAGAGGGAAAGAGAGAAGAAACCGAGGAGGAGTTGAAAGATGTGGTAAGGCAAACCGCGAGCGGTCTTGCGAGCATGGGTGGGTGGAGAGTCTGTGGTGGCAAGGAGAGGTGATGTTTCCGAAGGGTGAAGAGATTCGTGTGATGTTGCAACGTTGGCTGGAGATACTTCGTCTTCGTCATCGGTACTGTCGCTATCGCTGTCACCATCACTGTCCAAGTCCTCTGGTACTGTCAATATCCCCTTGTATATCCACCAGCTAACCGATGTCAGATAGACCACGAAGGTGACAACCAGTATGACCCCCACAGTCCTGCCAAGCCATTCTGCAAGGCTCAACCCCAAAATGGCCGATGTGACGAGTAAGAGAAGCGCTGTGTAGATTTTTGAACTAGTATCGAATTTTGTCAGACCCGGTGGGAATAATAACAATCCCAGAGAGAAGGCACCGAGGATGTTCGAGATGGTTGAACCAACGACATTGCCTACGGCTAGAGAGGAGCGGTCCTGTGCTAGCGAAGCTATAACGACAGCAAGCTGAAGCGGACGGGTTAGAAGTACTATCAGCACGTTGCCCAAATATCTGAATGCCTCCTCACCTCCTCCCACTCTGCTCCGGCGGTGAGGAGTGCGACGAGGGTCTGGGAAACGCCAAGGCGACGAGCTATGATAGCGGTGTGGTCGACGAACTTATCCGCTCCAAACTCAAGCAAGAATAAACCAGAAATAAGGATAGAGATATCGAAGGATATGGTATCCCAGCGTATAGGTTGAGGAGTTGACATGGTGTGTGGTAACATAGACGCCACCCTGTCACGTGAGGGTAATCTCAGAAGTTCAAGCTGTCATGAGCGGTTCGTTCAGAATGTAACGAAGTGGACGTCCTCGTCGTCGTCGGCATCGGCATCATCATCACCGTCGTCGTCGTCTTCAAGCTCAACAACTGTTAATCCAAGGTACATCTTTCAATTGAGCCATCTCCACCCACGGTCGCTGTGAAGTGTGCCAGTCCCCTATGCTAACAGTGTACCATCTGTACCAGCGCTGATTATGTATCCGATGATCTGTACAGTGACGGTACTATCTCCCAACGCCGCCGGAGACAAGCACACATCACTGACCTTGTGAGATTTCAAGTTATCTCTGTGCGCTTATATCGAAGAAGCTGATCCGTGAGTACAATTACCACAGCACGTACTTGACGAGAGTTTGGACTGTCCAATACTATGGATTACAACCTCGGCTTTTCAGCCTCTAAACTGGTTGCCTCTGATCTAGATCATTCTGACTCTCCGAAGCTTGAGAGCACATCCAAACCCACATTCAAACGAATCCCGGAACTTTACTTCCCCGATGGGAATATCATCCTCGAAGCCGAGACGACGCACTTCCGGGTTCATGGCAGTATCTTGGCGGCACGATCTCCTGTGTTTATGGACGTGTTGTCGTTACCACATTCAAGCCAAGATGGAAGCAAGGTGAACGACAAAGTGGATGGCTGTGATGTGATACATCTGGCTGGGGATGATGCAGAGGAAGTCACTTGTTTCCTGAGGGCTATCTTCGATTCAAGGTTAGCATTTCGTGTTGTCAAAGACTCGAAGCAGACTGCAAATTTTAACGTATAACCCGGACCAGCTTTTTCGAGCCGCCTCCTACACCAACGACGATCAACGTTGTCGTTGCTATCCTGCGGCTCAGCACGAAGTACGATGTGTCGTATCTTCGGCGGCGAGCGCTCAACCACCTAGACACTTTGTACCCTCTGACACTTGCCGCGTTTGATGAGCGTCAAAAATTTCGCACGATGCCGAAGCGGCTGAATACAGCGTTCTATGTCGCAAGTTTGGCGCATCAGTTGGGCCTGACGTGGTTGCTGCCTCCGACATTATATTGCGTGTGTGCTGGATCTCCCAAAGATATCATTGAAGGGGCTATTTGGGAGGGGGAGACGAGGGTACATTTAGATACGGTGGATAAGGTGAGGTGTGTTGGGGCGTTGGTGGAGTTGGGAAATCGAGAAAAACGAGATGTGTTGTCATTTCTGACGGTAATTGATGTGGAGGGGTGTAGGACTCCGGACAAATGCAGAATGGGAAGGGTTGATATGCTGAGGAAGCTGGATGGGAGGAGGTGTACAGTGGATCCCCTTGGAGTATTACCTGGGCCCGAGGGGAAGAGGTGGATGCAGTATGAGATGTGTGTGTGTAAGGCATGTGGGAAGGAGGGGAAGAAGGTGCATAGGGAGGAAAGGAAGAAGTTGTGGGATGCGTTGCCTGAGATTTTTGGGCTGGAAGATTGGGAAGTCCTAAGCCAGTCGAGGCTCAAAGCGGTGCATGATGTCGAATAACTATTCTGATGAACAGCCACAGCCTCTTCAAGTTCTCAAGCGCTGAACCTGCGCCGGACAAGTTCAAACTAGATCTGGGGATGAATACCCTTCGGGCTGATTGATTCAACGTGCACGCGTTGGTTTGCATCCTTGTCGCGTGAAATTGATACTTATTAGGAGATACATCGAACATTGATATTCTGTCTGTGTTTACCTAGACAACTCATCAAAAGTGGATCCGGATGCGTCCAACGCCCCAAAGTAATTGTAGCTTGAGGTCCACTCAGGCTACCATCATGACCTGACACTGAATTAAGTGCAGGATTTGTTGAGGTTTAGGGAATCCATGGAGACTTGAATATCACCAGTGAGATCTATTATGTAGATGAAACAAAGTTAAGGACATAGTACTGTACATATTTCCGGGTCTATACAATAATCGTGATGGGTGGCTCGGAGAATTGCATGAAGGAACCATAACCTACTCGCGAGACTGCCAGTGATCACAACCACTGTTGGAAAGCACCCCCTCAGAAAGTGTAAGTTCTTCAACGTAGGCACACATCAAATCGTCAACTTCGACTTGTGGGAGTGCATTCAAGTTTTTTTGTCACCAACACCTTCGTTCTCCATTTAGTACTTCGACCCTGTGATATGAATTACGTGTTTGTCTGGTGACCTATTGTTCTCCGTTTAGTACACTAGGTGCCGCCGCAAGCGTCGGCGGAAACCTTGCTTATCGGGCAGCCGGCCCTCTGTCGTCTCAGTGTGAGTGGAACCTCGTCTGCTCATCATGTACATCCACATCACTTTAGGGTACTACACTTAACTATGTCTTG
>QLOJ01001258.1:3208-16054 GCA_003313625.1 Tricholoma saponaceum
TGTTCTGTTAATGTAAGACAGCCAGACAGTCTGACACTAACTGTTACACCAAAAGGACCATAACAGAACAGCTTGAGTGTTCTGCTACCAGACTGTATATATGTACATTAGAGGGACTGTAGTAATCCCAGGATTACAGTGGAAAGAGAAAACATGGAAGAATTCAATGCAAGTCAGCTCATCAAAAACATCGAGGACAATGTACAATCTGCATGAGACTGCATGCTAGCAGCTAAGATTTCTCAAGCACATCATGCAAACAAAGATCGGCTACCAGACCCTGCTTTCAGCATAGGGGATTGAGTCATGCTGATGACAGCTCACTGAAGAAGAGAATATATGCAAGCAAAAGATGGCTGTGTGGCTAAATTCATGGCTCAATGGGATAGACCTTACAAAGTACTGGAAGCCTACTCAGACACATCAACATACAAACTGCTATTACCCTCAACCTCCAAACAAACACCTATGTTCCACGTCTCACAACTACAACCTCACCATGAGAATGATGCGACCCTCTTTCCTTCTTGTGAACTTGAACATCCTGGACCTATTATCACAAAAGACGGCTCAATGGAATACTTTATTGACCACATCCTCGATGAGAGACCGCGTGGATGCGGACATCAATACCTTGTTCATTGGCTTGGCTATGATCCTGAGTCTGACCTCTGGCTACCTTGATCAGAACTCTTGAACACTGAAGCACTCGCATCTTGGGAAACCTCATGCCAGAGAGCATAGAATTTTTTGATCATTGGGAGAGTGTAAGAGAGGTATCTCTTACCATGCTGCACTTGACATTACGACCCCAACATGATCACCTGGCTAGCACGTGTATGACATTTATCAGTATCACACAACTATTTTGTATTATCATCTCTCTTGAATAGATACCCTTATCATCTCATGACTTGTCCCTGTTTCGAGTGTTGGAAGTTATACTTCCTTCCACAGTCAAGAATGAGAATTATTGCGACTACTACTATGCACACTAATGAATGTACGGTATGTAATATATACAGTCAGCACATAAATATATACTAGTGAATTGTAAGATTAGGAATTTCTAGAATTAGGTGGAGCTGTAAATTGAATGTAAATTAAATATTTGCTTTGGCCAGTTCAATGAGGATCGACTCCAGAATTACATGGTGACCCCAATACTTTTTTGCTGCCCATGCTGCTTGCTTTCTGTTGAGCTGCTTTCGATATGCATCCATGAATTGAAGTGAACACGTGGAAAATTGATGCATGGAGATAAGGGGAACTTCATCCAAGGAAGCCAAGGGGAGGCATCAATTGAAGTTATGTATTGAGTTCTAAGGAGTTTCCGAGCTGGAGGCATCTAATTTTTTTTTTGCATGTCAGAATACTTCTGCAATGCATTTACTCAACAACAAAAGTCTTACATTCTTTTTATCCACATTGGAACTTGACTCTAGTTGATGCTTCTTTGGTTGTGAAAAATGTCCAAGATTGAGGTATCACTTGCTGCGCCTCTCCATGTATCTCCAGGCTCTATAATTTTCTGCTTACTGCTGTGTCACGATGCACCTTCGATTATATATTTGGTGTTTGCTGATCATTCACTTAATATGGTAGAATCTGATCAAAACATTATTCCTCTGATCCTGGAGCAAAATTCAATGATTGACAACTGAAACCCTCTTCAGAAAAGGATTTTAGAGGGACTTTGGGAAGTTATTTTAAGTAGAAATGGAATTGTAGGTAGAAATTAGGAAAATAGTAAAATGTCATGATTTGTCACTCTTTAGTCATGTGATGCAATAGAGAGTGGATGAGTCCTATCTTACTACCTTACTGTGTGCAGAAGGTTTGCACTGGCATATCTTCACTGGTTCTGTCATCAGCCAATTCTCAAGCTTTGACGCCCTCAAAAGGCCTGCTCTGTGTGCTTCACAAAGTCACTTGTATGATTGCTCATGTGGCAGTTCAGTATTTGGTTTATGCTTTCCCCATAGAAAATGTCCTTGATACCATGAGGATTTGACCAAGAAGCCTTTTATAAAAACATCATGTGGGTCTGATAGTTTTGCAATCTTATGAGACTAATTAGTGTTTCAGGTCATGGATGGTGTTGTGGACTGCCATGCAGAAGGTGAAGACCACCTTGAGGAAAACTCAGTACAGCCCCACCGTGACGATTGTGAACTTATCTAATGCCGGTTAGTTGAAAGATTTATGGAGATTCTCTGGCATTCTCAATGGTCATCTTGATATTTTGAAACACTGAATCAGTAATGTGGAAGTTACCCTTGGGAGGGTTGACCAAGACCTTTTCATTGAACATAACATTAGACCATTCTCCATGTCCAGTAACTGGGCTTTCGAGCTGTGTTTTACACACTATGACATGGTGAGTCCTTTTGTATGATTCAAAGTCTGATTGATTCTGACTTTGTCTCAGAGTGAGGTGAGCATTGAACCTAGCCCTAAGATCTTTCTCCAGAACAAGCTCAGTAAATGCCAATCGAACCTGCAAGAGCTGTTGCCTTTGATAGAAACTGAGCATATGTACAAATATTGCAGTCACATTACCCTTACTAACTGAGTAATAGGCAGGGAATTGGAGCAATTATCATGGTCCATGATGGCTTACACCCCAGACCACACTGTTGGCAACATTTATGAAGTCTCAGATGTAAGTCAATCTTGTATGTTTAAAGAAAATTCATGGTAATGGGATTATTGGTAGAAATGTCTAGAGGTGCAACATCAATTCTTGAATGCAGTTGGAATGCAGAGCTTGAGACAATTTTGCAGCTTTTGGATTTATGTATATGCATTGATAACGATGACTCAAAGTGGGATTTCTGGCCTCAGACCACAAATGTGCATAGCAACCCCACTAGTTCAAGAGCTCCTCATTCTCTATTCCTACCCAATGTAGATATTGTGAGGTACTCTTTCTTCAATGAGTTGGAGTTTTGAGTCTGCCTGATACTTGAAAAACAGACATGCATCTGGGGATTGAGCAAGCAAGGCAAGACCTGCAAGCAGTGTAGGCTCTCAGTTCATTTTGGATATGAGCTGAAGGTAAGAACCTGAATGGCTTAGCTGGACGATAGCTGATTTGTGTGTTAGGTGCCTGCCAACTGCCAGAAATCAGAATGTGGGCATTTGTTGTCAGTTTTTTCTAGGCAAGAAACTTCACTGCCACATATGACATCCCAAGGTATGTCAAATTGTGTCTACATTCTCTTCAATTACTTATTTCCACTCTTCGTGGTAGCCTCCTTTTACTGCGCATCTGTTAAATACTGAACTTGAGGGTGGATATCCATCAGGGGAATATCAGGAAGTCCGATAGGGTATCAGAAAGGACTTGGCTTCAACTTATAAGAAGTTGCACCCTTCACCTTGTCAAGTGTCCTAATTTCTAGACAGAGGTAAACAGAAGAAATATTGGAGTTCCGAGGGAAGTCCGAAAGACAGAGGAGATTATAAACAGAAGTAGTATCGGAGTTCCAAGGGAAGTCCAAAAGACTGAGGGATAGACAAGAGGTTGAGATGGGTAAACTTGGTTGATTTACAAACTGAAGAATACAAACCAAAGTAGCTAGGTTTTATACTAGTGGGTGGAGTTAGATCAGATACTGACAGTAACTATGGAGTCTGGGCTATGTCTGAGGCAGTAGCTAGTAATGGTGTCATCTCTAAGGTAACATAATATAAGTTCATAACTAAGAGACCAATGCTATGCTAAGTTTCACTAAGTAATATTGGCAGAGAAACGTTGGAGGTCTGATGGAAGTCCAAGTTGCTGGAATGGGATGTAACAGTATTTCCCCCTCAGTGCCGAGCCTACAAGGCACATGAAGGTTGAAGTCCAGATAAGGGAATTTGATGGGGGATAAATTTTTGAAGTCAGAAGTTTTGAAGTTCAACCACTACTTCATTCACCATCTCCCACAATTTCACCATAATGTCAGAGTCGTCCACCACCACTTGTTTGGCTGCAAACTGTGTGCAAAAGAAGATGCTGGAGGAGCAGGAGGAGGCCTTGCTGAAGGCAGTGGAAGAGGAGGAACAGGCAGCTGAGACTGCTAGAAAGGCAGAGGAGGAGCGTTTGGCTGCTGAGAAGAAGGCAACGAAAAAGGCTTTGAAGAAGCGGAAGGCCGCAGAGGCCATGTTGCCAGAGGAGGCAGAGGGGAGCAGAGCTCCAGCAAAGAAGAAGGGTAAGGCAAAGGTGGTGGAGGCAGAGGAGGACATGCCAACAGAGCCTGCCACTCTGCATGTTGTCAGTGAGTATTTAATTGATTTCTTTGTTGCCTTTGCTAATGATTCTTTTAGTTGTAGAAATGGTGGACACATTTGTATCAAAAGTAAGGTTAAGGCCCTCTCATGCACACCTTGTGTGAAGGCGAAGCAGAGGTGCAAGGGAGTTTTGTGGTTTGGGGCTGAGGCAGGGCTGAGTTGGAAGTCCAAGGGTGGGTTGTCAGGGACCGTGGAGATCATGGTGGCTTTGACTGAGATAGTCAAAGTTTTGAAGGAGATCAAGGAGGTGTTGGGAAGTGTCAAGGAGGTGTTGGAGGACTGTTTCAACAGAATTCCGCCAGGGTCCAAGGTGGGTAGCAAGGAGGAGTTGGAGTTAAGTCAGGAGGAGTTAGCAGAGTTGGAGGCAGAGGAAACCCAATTTGAAGGGTATTGGTCGTGGTTGGTGGAAATGGGAAGGTATATGTGGGAAAAGGAGGCCAAGGAAGAGGAAGAAGAAAGGGTGGAGGGAGGTGTAGAGGAGGGTGAGAAGAAAAAGGAAGATGAGGAGTAGTTGAGTGGGGTTCTCACAGGGTCTGATTCCTTCATCCCTTCAATCAAAATCTTTTGTTTTATATATCATTTTGTTTTGTAGAAATGAACATTTTCTTCTGGTTTTAACATGGTAGTAAGTTTAAGTGAATGAATTATAATGGAAGTGGACCGGGTTTGTTCAGATACCAAGCATGGGAGTCTGAAACAAGTTCCTTTGCATAATCAAGTTTGGTAGCTGGTAACCATGAGGTTTCTTCATCAGTTCCTTCCCAGCAGACATAATATAGTAACTTGCAACATTGTTGATTGTTGATTTTGGAGTTGAGTATTTCGGAGATTTCATACTCTAGTTTGTCTTCAATTTCAATTGGTGGGGGAGGTGGCTGAATATGGTTAGGGATAGTGTTTGGAGTTTCCGGTTCTAACTAGGATAAGTGGAAAACTGGGTGTACTGCGCAGAGATGATCGGGAAGCCATAAGGTAACTGAATGAGTGCCAGGATGTGCAATGATTTCATAAGGACCATAGTTTTTGTCAGAGAGTTTCTTAGAGGGTTGGGTAGTCTGGAAGTGTTCTGCTTTAACAAATGCTTTTTCTCCGACTTTGAAGTCAGGAGACAGAGACTGACAGTGGTCCGTGGGCTCTTGATAATGTTTCTGGGCCTCAGAAAGTTGATGTCAGAGTTCTGCATGAAGTTCGTCCAGGTCAACCACATATTCATGAGTGTGTTGAGAAGCTAACTTGTGCTCAGGGTAAACAGTGATATTGGGATGATAACCTTTGTTGGCAAAGAATGGGGAAACACCAGTGGAAGCCATGGGAGCATTGTTGTAGGCAAATTCACCGAGAGGAAGGAGGCTGGACCAGTTGTCTTGCTGGTAGTTGCAGAAAATCTGAAGGTATTGCTCAAGGGTGTGATTGAGCCTTTTGGTCTGTCCATTGCCTTCCGGGTGATAACCAGAGGTGAAGTGAATCTTCATGTCTAGGGCTTGACCTAGAGAGCAGAAGAAGTGGGAGATGAACTTGGAGCCCCAGTCACAAGTGACATGAGATGGAACTCCATGTTTAGAGAAGATGTGGAGGATGAATAGATGTGCAAGCTGTTGTGCAGTGATTTTGTTGACAGTAGGAATGAATATGCCTTGCTTGGACAATCTGTCCACAATGACAAGAATAGCGGTATGTCCATTGGAGTCTGGGAGCTGCTCGATGAAGTCCATAGAGATGGAGTTCCACGGTCTTTCCAGAACGGGTAGCTGTTTAAGGAATTCATAGGGTTTGTGTCAAGGTGCTTTGCCCCTTTTGCAGGTGGTACAGGAACTGCAGAAATGTTGAACAAGGGTGTGTAGGTTAGGCCATACATAGTCTCGTTGAATGAGTTGGAGGGTTTTGTTTTGTCTGTAATGTCCAGACAGGATATGATCATGTTTGTACTGTAGGACTTTAAGTCAGAGGTCCACTACATCTGTGACATAAATCTGATTGTATTGGCGGAGAAGTCTGCTTTCGTCCATAGTCCAATTGGGTGCAGTGGGAATAGGTAAGTGAGCTGCAGCGATAGGATCAAGGTGGATGTTGGAACAGATGTTGTTATGGAGTTTCTCAATGTCCATTAAGACAGCATGACAAATAATAGGAGTTGTGAGGTAGGTAGCACAGAGTGATGAAATGAGTTGTTCTTGGGTAAAGACAGGTCGGAGGTTGGTCGGATTTACTGAGGCAAAGTCACTATTTCCCCCTTTGCGGTAGACATCCCAACGTCTAGTTAATGCATCAGGTTTAGCTCCAAGTTTTCCAGGACAGAAACGGATGACAAAATTGAACTGAGAAAGGTACTCTGACCAGCGGGCTTGTTAAGTACTGAACTCAAGGGTGGATGTCCATCAGGGAAATATCAGGAAGTCCAACAGGGTATCAGAAAGGACTTGGCTTCAACTTATAAGAAGTTGCACCCTTCACCTCATCAAGTGTCCTAATTTCTAGACAGAGGTAAACGGAAGAAATATTGGAGTTCCGAGGGAAGTCTGAAAGACAGAGGGGATTATAAATGGAAGTAGTATCAGAGTTCTGAGGGAAGTCCAAAAGACAGAGGGATAGACAAGAGGTTGAGATGGGTAAACTTGGTTGATTTACAAACTGAAGAATACAAATGAAGTAGCTAGGTTTTATACTAGTGGGTGGAGTTCAATCGGATACCAACAGTAACTACAGAGTCCAGGCTATGTCCAAGGCAATAGCTAGTAACGGCGTCATCTCTAAGGTAACATAATATAAGTTCATAACTAAGAGACCGATGCTATGCTAAGTTTCACTAAGTAATATTGGTGGAGAAATGTCAGAGGTCCGACGGAAGTCTGAGTTGCTGGAACAGGATGTAACAGTATTTCCCCTTAGTGCCGAGCCTATGAGGCATGTGAAGGTTGAAGTCCAGATAAGGGAATTTGATGGGGGATAAATTTTCGAAGTTGGAAGTTTTGAAGTTCAACCGCTACTTCTTCCACAACCACCACCACCACCACCCAATATCACCGCTATGTCAGGATCATCTGCCACCGCTCGCTTGGTCGCCTTTCAGGCTCAAAAGAAACTTCTGGAGGAGCAGGAGGGGGCATTGAAGGCCACAGCAGAGGAGGAGGAGTGGGCAGCTGAAGCTGCAAGGAAGGCTGAGGAGGAGTGTCTGGCCATCGAGATGAAGGCAGCAAAAAAAGCATTGAAGAAGCAGAAGGCCGTGGAGGCCGCAATGTCAGAGGAGGCAGAGGAGAGTGGAGCTCCAGCGAAGAAGAAGGGTAAGGTGAAGGTGGTGGAGGCTGAGGAGGATGTGCTGACAGAGCCTGCTGCATCTGCATGTCAGCAGTGAGTAGTTAATTGATTTCTTTCTTGCCCTTGCTAATGATTCTTTTAGTTGTAGAAACAGGGGGCACATATGTATCAAAAGTAAGGGTAAGGCCCTCTCGTGCACGCCTTGCACAAAGGCAAAGCAGAGGTGCAAGGGAGTTTTGTGGTTTGGGGCTGAGGCAGGGCCAAGTTGGAAGTCTGAGGGAGGGTCATCGGGGTCCGTGGAGATTGTGGGGGCATTGACTGAGATAGTTGATATAAAGGAGGAGTTGGTCGAGATTACCGAGGCAGTGGAAGACTGCACCTTTGGTTTTCCAGTGGTGCCCAAGGAGGATAGCGAGGAGGAGGTGGAGATCAGTCAGGAGGAGTTAGTGGAGTTGGAGGCGGAGGAGGCACAGTTTGAGGGGTATCAGTCATGGTTGGTGGAGATGGGGAGGTATATGTGGGAAAAGGAGGCCAAGGAAGAGGAAGAAGAAAAAGTGGAGGAAGGTGGAAAGGAGGTGGAGAAGGAGAAGGAAGGTGAGGAGTAGTCAAGCAGGGTCTGCACAGGGTCCAATCCTTTGCCCCTTCAAGTAAAATATTTTTGTTATATATTCTTTTGCTTTTGTAGAAATGAATGTCTTTGTCTGGGGTAGTAAGTTTTAAGTGAATGAATTATAACGGAAGTGGACCGGGTTTGTTCGGATACTGAGCATGGAAGTCCAAAACAAGTTCCTTTGCATGATCAAGTTTGGTAGCTGGTAACCATGAGGTTTCTTCATCAGTCCCTTGATAACCTTCCCAGCAGACGTAATATAGTAGCTTGCAACATTGTCAATTGTTGATTTTGGAGTCGAGTATTTCGGAGATTTCATACTCTAGCTCATCTTCAATTTCAATTGGTGGGGGAGGTGGCTGAAAATGATTAGGGATAGTGTTCAGAGTTTCCGGTTCTAACTGGGATAAGTGGAAAACCGGGGGTACCGCATGGAGATGATTGGGAAGCCATAAGGTAACTGAATGAGTGCCAGGTCGTGCAATGATTTTATAAGGACTGTAGTTTTTGTCAGAGAGTTTTTTAGAGGGTCAGGTACTCCGGAAGTGTTCTGCTTTAACAAATGCCTTTTCTCCAACTTTGAAGTCAGGAGACAGAGACCGGTGGCAGTCCGCTGGCCCTTGATAATGTTTCTGGGCCTCGGAAAGTTGATGTTAGAGTTCCACATGAAGTTCATCCAGGTCAACCACATATTCATGAGCGTGTCGAGAAGCTAACTAGCACTCAGGGTAAACAGTGATATTGGGATGATAACCTTTGTTGGCAAAGAATGGGGAAACACCGGTGGAGGCTGCAGGAGCATTGTTATAGGCAAATTCACTGAGAGGAAGGAGTCCGGACCAGTTGTCTTGCTGGTAGTTACAGAAAATCTGAAGGTATTGCTCAAGGGTTTGATTGAGCCTTTTGGTCTGTCCGTTGCCTTCCAGGTGATAACCAGAGGTGAAGTGAATCTTCATGTCTAGGGCTTGACCTAGAGAGTGGAAGAAGTGGGAGATGAACTTGGAGCCCCAGTCACAAGTGACATGAGATGGAACTCCATGTTTAGAGAAGACATGGAGGATGAATAGATGTGCAAGCTGTTGCGCAGTGATTTCGTTGACCATAGGAATGAATATGCCTTGCTTGGACAATTTGTCCATGATGACGAGAATAGTGGTATGTCCATTGGAGTCTGGGAGCTGCTCGATGAAGTCCATGGAGATGGAGTTCCACAGTCTTTCCAGAACGGGTAGCTGTTTAAGGAATCCATAGGGTTTGTGTCAAGGTGCTTTGCCCCTTTTGCAGGTAGTACAGGAGCTGCAGAAATGCCGGACAAGGGTGCATAGGTTAGGCCATACATAGTCACGTCGAATGAGTTGAAGGGTTTTGTTTTGCCTGTAATGTCCGGACAGGATATGATCATGTTTGTACTGTAGGACTTTAAGTCAGAGGTCCACTACGTCTGGGACATAAATCCGATCATATTGGCGGAGAAGTCTGCTTTCATCCATAGTCCAATTGGGTGCAGTGGGAATAGGTAAGTGAGCTGCAGTGATAGGATCAAGGTGGAGGTTGGAACAGATGTTGTTATGGAGTTTCTCAATGTCCATTAAGACAGCATGACAGATAATAGGAGTTGTGAGATAAGTAGCATGGAGTGATGAAATGAGTTGTTCTTGAGTAAAGACAGGTTGGAGGTTGGTCGGATTTACCAAGGCAAAGTTGCTATTTCCCCCTTTGCAGTAGATGTCCCAATGTCTAGCTAATGCATCAGGTTTATCTCCGAGTTTACCAGGATGGAAATGGATGACAAAATTGAACTGGGAAAGGTATTCTGACCAGCAGGCCTGCCGACAGGTTAGGAGTTTAGTGGTACTGAAGTACTCCAGATTTTTGTGATCGGTGACCATGTTGATCGGAGTTCTGCTACCCTCCAGATAATGATGCCAGTGCTTGAAGCCTTCAAAAATGGCCAAAAGTTCTTTATCGTGAGTGTCATAGTTGAGTTCTGTGGAGTTAAAGGAGCGGGAATGAAAAGCAACTGGATGAATTTCTCCATCCACAGTATAGACTGAGAGAATGGCCACCAGAGCATAGTCAGAGGTGTCAGTCTCAAGGATCATTTTAGAGTTGGGTACCCACTGAGTAAGTATGGGTGCATGAGTGAATTCTTCTTTCAGTTTGTCGAAGGAATCCCGGTCATAAGACTGATGGGGAGGAAGTGTATCAGTTTTCTTCTTATCAAAGACATCTGCAAATTCATGATACTCTTTGGGGACATCCGATAAGTCCATCAGATTCTCCGTTGAAGTACTTTTAGCAGATAGACCTTCCGGAGAGAAAGTCATTTGAAAAGTGATAGCTCCAGGGAGTTTACTAGCATGCATATAAGCGGCAGCATTAATGAATGCGATTTCAGGGGCTTGGAGTTTAGGAGTAGGAGGTATTTTGGGAAGGAGTTGGTGGAGGAGTTTCCACTGGAAGGTTCAGGATTGTGATTGGTTCTGGCAACGGAGTTGCTTCACTGGTGGACATCGGGGGTGCTGGACCTCTATGAATTGTAGAACAGAATGAGATTTGGCCTGAAGTCCAGTCAATCAACGGATTGTATTGCTTTAGCCAATTGTAGCCTAAAACTGCAGAACAGGAAGAGTCAAGCAGGGTTACATAAAATGTCATATTGAACACTTCACCAGACAGAAATTTAATTGGGAGCTCCATTGTCTGTGTAATTGTGGAGTTTGAAGATCCATCAAATAAGTGGAGTCCGATTGGGGTGACCAATGTAGTATTGATCCTATGATCAGATACAAATGACAAGTCAATAAAACAGTGCAAGGAGCCTGAGTCGATAAGGGTTTTAGTGGGGACAGAATAGGTCAGGAATGTAAGGTTGACAAAAAGTGAATTGGGGTTGGAAAGAGTGGACACGTTGAGTCAGACAAAGTTAGCAACACAGTGTTGGTCAACGCAACCCTCAGCCTGTGAAGCTTTTCCCAGAGGGTTGCGGTTTTTTTTTTGAGTCCATGGAATCCGACTTGGATTCAGCAGTCACTGTAGCAGCTCAAGCTTTAGCTGCCTTGGACTTGGGACAGTCATTAGCAATGTGTCCCTTTTCACCACAGTAGAGGCATAAGCCTTCCTTCATGCGGCATTCCTGTTCTTCTCCGATAAGCTTGCCATTCTTCCCCAACTTGTCAGAGATGGAGTTCTTTGGTTTATCCTTCAAAGAAGAGTTCTTTGATCCAGCAGAAGAAGTGGAGTTACCACTGTTAGAAGATGATTGGGATTTGGATTGATTGTTGTTGTTAGAGTTGTTATTGGAATTAGAAGAGCCTTTTGAATCCTTTTTCCTGGAGGTCTTTTCAGAACCTCCAAAGTTCTTGGACTCGATGCAGGCTTCTTCTTCCTGCATCCAATAGATGTTATCAGCATCTTGAGCTTTGAGACATAACTGGGCTAGGGTTTGAGGTTTCCCTCCACAAAGCACTTCAGTGTGGAGATGAAGCGGAAGACCACAGTAATAGTGGTCGCAAAGTGCCACCTCATTCCAACTGACTCAGAAAGCTAATTTCCAGAAGTCCATGTTGTACTTCATGATTTTGGCTGTCTTCTTCATGACGAGTTCAGAAAGGGATTTTTCGGCATCTCTGACAGGATTGTGTGGTCCAAAGTTATCTTCAAGCTCACTAAGGAAAGCTTGATAGTTCCACATCCAATGTGCAGAGTTGGTAGGGTCGTTGAGACCTGGTTCAAACCAACTGAGAGCTGATCCTTTAAGATAAGAGAGAATAAATAGAATCCTCTTTTCATCTGAAGCAAAGACATCAGAACAATCATGGAAATGAAGATTGCAAGACATGAGAAAGTCCCAGAGTTTCCGAGGATTAGTTCCATCAAAAGTGTCTGGTTCACAGACTTTAATCTTTTCTTGTTTGGGTGCTTGGGGTCAACAGAGAGTCCATAAACTGTCCGAGAGGTCATGTAGTGCATTGAGGAATAGACTGTTTGGGTCAGGTTCAGGATCATTGTCAGGATCATCATGGCCTGGTTCATCACCAGGGTCATCGGGAGGACCTCCATCGGGGCTGTCAGGTCCTTCTGCACCATCTGGATTATCAGGATCCTCAGGGCCATTAGGATCTTTGGGGCCTCTGCCGGGAAGTCTGTCTTCATCGTCAGGATGGTTTTGATTTTCTAGGTCAATGTCATTGTGAGGTGTGGTATTGCAGGGAGTGTTGTTGCCTTCTGATCTTGCATGGTTAGCCATCAGATTTGCACTGATAGAAGGAGCACCTGCTCCAACTTGTCGAAAGATATTGGATGGTCTATTGACAGCCAAAAGTAGAAGATGGTCAAGGGGCGTTCAAGGCTGAACATCAAATAGTGGAAATCCTGTGGATCATGCCTGCACGATGGGAAGTCCATGTTGTTCGTTGATGTATTTCTGTAGGGGTCATAAAGATTTAATCGAGGTAGGAATGGTGACAAGAGAAGTGTCAGTTCATAAATACTGTTAAGTACTGAACTTGAGGGCGGTTGTCCATCAGGGAAATATCGGGAAGTCCAACAGGGTATCAGAAAGGACTTGGCTTCAACTTATAAGAAGTTGCGCCCTTCACCTTGTCAAGTGTCCTAATTTCTAGACAGAGGTAAATGGAAGAAATATCAGAGTTCCAAGGGAAGTCCGAAAGACAGAGGGGATTATAAACGGAAGTAGTATC